>CM068309.1:41047492-41224992 GCA_034768735.1 Schistosoma mekongi
ATAATAATAATAATAATAATAATAATAATAATAATAATAATAATAATAATAATAATAATAATAATAATAATAATAATAATAATAATAATAATAATAATAATAATAATAATAATAATAATAATAATAATAATAATAATAATAATAATAATAATAATAATAATAATAATAATAATAATAATAATAATAATAATAATAATAATAATAATAATAATAATAATAATAATAATAATAATAATAATAATAATAATAATAATAATAATAATAATAATAATAATAATAATAATAATAATAATAATAATAATAATAATAATAATAATAATAATAATAATAATAATAATAATAATAATAATAATAATAATAATAATAAATTGCAGCTGATGAGTGGACACGAAATATAATAAAATTATTCTTTTCCGCAAACTTTATTGTATTCGTTAATTGTTTTAATTTCAAATTGTTGTTTTTGATTTAAATTAACAAGTTGTAAAATCCATGGAACAAGTGATTCAAGCTGTAAAATACCAAAAAAAAGGAAAGAAAAAGAAACAGAAGAATATTTATGGTTTCAATGAACAAAACAAAAAAATAAACATTTTGATAGTAGCATAAATCTATGTGACAGTTAGTTATGTACAATGTAGAACGTGATACATATGTGCATCTGGATATCATATTTTTGATACGTGGTCGGCCTAGTATCCAATTGTTATGTTTTGATATATTCGGACCGATTAGTTGTATAACAAAACATAGTGTGACCTTAATAATTACCGATCAGTGCCTATATGCGTCTGGTCCGCGACTACCAGTTCCCAAGCCGGAATGAAGAACACAAGATGGATGAGCCAGCCCAACAGAAATCCTATTGCCTTTCAAACACTCCGTTATACATACACAAAATCAGACCACACAATACACCAATATGGAAAATAACATCTATACAAAACGGGAACAATAATGACTAAGGGCACAGGCACATGAGTAACTGATCATAGTTACTGAATAACAAATATCACAACCGTTCATGAGTCAAATGGGAGGTAAGAGCGATGGGAACATGATAATAGTAGAAATAAAATAATAATAGTAACAAGGGGTATGTATGTATGTATGTATGTATGTATGTATGTATGTATGTATGTATGTATGTATGTATGTATGTATGTATGTATGTATGTATGTATGTATGTATGTATGTATGTATGTATGTATGTATGTATGTATGTATGTATGTATGTATGTATGTATGTATGTATGTATGTATGTATGTATGTATGTATGTATGTATGTATGTATGTATGTATGTATGTATGTATGTATGTATGTATGTATGTATGTATGTATGTATGTATGTATGTATGTATGTATGTATGTATGTATGTATGTATGTATGTATGTATGTATGTATGTATGTATGTATGTATGTATGTATGTATGTATGTATGTATGTATGTATGTATGTATGTATGTATGTATGTATGTATGTATGTATGTATGTATGTATGTATGTATGTATGTATGTATGTATGTATGTATGTATGTATGTATGTATGTATGTATGTATGTATGTATGTATGTATGTATGTATGTATGTATGTATGTATGTATGTATGTATGTATGTATGTATGTATGTATGTATGTATGTATGTATGTATGTATGTATGTATGTATGTATGTATGTATGTATGTATGTATGTATGTATGTATGTATGTATGTATAGTGCTCCTGGTTTTCAATGATACCCTACCAACATCAATCTGTGATATATTCAATCGAAATATCTATAAAAATAGTGGAAATAAAATTGAAGTTTGTAGAATGAACAAAGAAAATTCGACATACTTAATAATACAGGTAAATTACATGTTTAAAGATTGGATTGCCATATATATGTGATGTTTTGATGACAGCCACGTAAAAACACCCTAATTTATTTTTGTGTATGATTATAAGTGATATCGTATGTATGTATGTATGTATATATAATCAACATAGAACCTGGAACATGTGTGCATCGGTTAAAGTTGCTGTACCTCCATGGCACCACAAGATTAACAACAACACCATTAGTAGTAGTTACTTCACTAAAATAAAATAATAATAGTAACAAGGGGTGTGAACATATAGAATATGGTTCAGGAAGCGTAGAAAGAAAGTTATGGAATAATTTAAAGCTCATGATTTAAGGGAGGACAATGAGTGAATGCATCTGCGCAATTGTGACAGACTCTGGGCCATGTCACTCAATGTTTCAAGCCACTGATTAAGGTAATTGAGAGGACCCCATCCAGGTAGTTTGCAGCTACCGACACGACTCAAGTCGGCAGTCAGTGACTTCATGGACTGATGCCATGTTTTAGTTTGGCCGCCTCTTACTCGCTTTCATCCTGTTCCTATATCAGCCAACATTGCGCGTCGAGGCAGACGGTGGTTGGGCATGCGCAACACATGTCTCAACCACCTCAGTCGATGAAGATTCACAACCTCATCGACTGATTTACCACATTTGCCTAACACCCGTCGTCTAACCTCGTTATTACTTACTCGGCGATCCCAACTAACGCAAGCGATGTTTCGTAGACATCGATGGTCAAAGACTAATAACCCTCGAGTGTCACCTATCCTTAATGGCCACGTCTCACACTCATACAGTAAGACAGAGCAAACTGTTGAGCAGTACACTCTCCCTTGCGTTGAGATACGAATATCTCGTCTACGCCATAGGTGACGTAAGTTGGTAAAAGCCAAACGAGCTTCTTGAATTCGTACTGAGATTTCGTCAGAGACTAACCCATTAGGGCTAATCAGACTTCCAAGATAAGTGAAGTGGTCGACGTGTTTAACTACTTCACTCCCTATCTTTAGTTCAGGGGTTGACGAAAACCAGTCCTGGAGCAATAGTTTGCATTTAGAGGGGGAGAATCGCATTCCGAACATGCTTGCATTGGTGCTTATTGCTGTTAAAAGTTTCGGCATCGTATCAGCGTCTTCGCTAAACAGGACTATATCGCCAGCATATTCTAAGTCAATAAGTGGATTTCCTGCTGCTTACATTTAAGCAGGGTTCGAACCACTTTTTTATTAGTTGAAAGTTGAGATAGTTAAACATAACTACAACATAATCTTATAACCTCAACTAACCTACTTAATCATAGAAATTTAATAAGTGCATAAATAATTCTGTTGCAGTTAAAAATAAACATTAACTCACTTCATCTTGTAAGAGATTAGCTCTCGATGCGAAATAAATCGATTCTTCAATAGTTTCATGTAAACGCCTGATCAATGATTTGTGTAAAGTAGAAATTTCTTTTGATTTTTCATTATCATTAGATAACTGTTCAAGTACGTTAACGTTACTTCCCTGATTACTAGTCTGAATAATAATTTATTGTCATCCGTTATTTCTGACTGCTTTGATAATGAAACAAACATTGTTATACATAAAGGGAAAAATATTATCAGAAAATGCATAGTATATGAACTGTCACTATAAAATAACAGAATATCTAGTAAGCATAACAGTTCAGTAGTAGTTCTGTAGTTCAGAACTAACCCTAAAACTCGTATATTCATTATTAATCAATAAGATGTTTGTGTGCAGATTAGGATATCACATAGATGTTCAGGTTGGGACTTTGACCTGCAGGTTTAATCAATAAAGTACTGGAGTAGAATCAGATGTGGTCAGTAAACCAAGTAAATCCTTACACTATTCATTCTCCCTGGATCCTGGAGATCATATACACCATTGGTTTGGAACCTGAAGTTCTCTAACTTCTCTAGATAGATTCACTGTACCCACAAACACGCCTTAGGCTCCGGACGTTAGCTTTCTCCTACCCCCCCCCCACCATCACCACCACATCGTCGTAAAAACGCTCACCCCATCACTACATGAAGGTAGTAGGTAGTGGCACGGGCTACAAGCGCGTGGTTATGTGGGAGCATTTTGAGAGGGAAGGAAAACTCTCCCTACTCTTCTGTTATACCAGCGCATTTACGGACAAATTATAACAATAACGCCTTTAAATCTAGCGCAACAATAGCATCATGCACTAACTCATTATCATAAGTAAACTAGGCAACTCCAATGTCATGAGTGCAATCACATCTTCAAGGCTAAGTGCGGACTACTTTCTAGCCACTGGTTACGGTAATCGCGAGGACCCCATCCAGGTAGTTTGCAGCTACCGACACGACTCAAGTCGGCAGTCAGTGACTTCATGGACTGATGCCATGTTTTAGTTTGGCCGCCTCTTACTCGCTTTCATCCTGTTCCTATATCAGCCAACATTGCGCGTCGAGGCAGACGGTGGTTGGGCATGCGCAACACATGTCTCAACCACCTCAGTCGATGAAGATTCACAACCTCATCGACTGATTTACCACATTTGCCTAACACCCGTCGTCTAACCTCGTTATTACTTACTCGGCGATCCCAACTAACGCAAGCGATGTTTCGTAGACATCGATGGTCAAAGACTAATAACCTTCGAGTGTCACCTATCCTTAATGGCCACGTCTCACACTCATACAGTAAGACAGAGCAAACTGTTGAGCAGTACACTCTCCCTTGCGTTGAGATACGAATATCTCGTCTACGCCATAGGTGACGTAAGTTGGTAAAAGCCAAACGAGCTTCTTGAATTCGTACTGAGATTTCGTCAGAGACTAACCCATTAGGGCTAATCAGACTTCCAAGATAAGTGAAGTGGTCGACGTGTTTAACTACTTCACTCCCTATCTTTAGTTCAGGGGTTGACGAAAACCAGTCCTGGAGCAATAGTTTGCATTTAGAGGGGGAGAATCGCATTCCGAACATGCTTGCATTGGTGCTTATTGCTGTTAAAAGTTTCGGCATCGTATCAGCGTCTTCGCTAAACAGGACTATATCGCCAGCATATTCTAAGTCAATAAGTGGATTTCCTGCTGCTTACATTTAAGCAGGGTTCGAACCACTTTTTTATTAGTTGAAAGTTGAGATAGTTAAACATAACTACAACATAATCTTATAACCTCAACTAACCTACTTAATCATAGAAATTTAATAAGTGCATAAATAATTCTGTTGCAGTTAAAAATAAACATTAACTCACTTCATCTTGTAAGAGATTAGCTCTCGATGCGAAATAAATCGATTCTTCAATAGTTTCATGTAAACGCCTGATCAATGATTTGTGTAAAGTAGAAATTTCTTTTGATTTTTCATTATCATTAGATAACTGTTCAAGTACGTTAACGTTACTTCCCTGATTACTAGTCTGAATAATAAATTTATTGTCATCCGTTATTTCTGACTGCTTTGATAATGAAACAAAACATTGTTATACATAAAGGGAAAAATATTATCAGAAAATGCATAGTATATGAACTGTCACTATAAAATAACAGAATATCTAGTAAGCATAACAGTTCAGTAGTAGTTCTGTAGTTCAGAACTAACCCTAAAACTCGTATATTCATTATTAATCAATAAGATGTTTGTGTGCAGATTAGGATATCACATAGATGTTCAGGTTGGGACTTTGACCTGCAGGTTTAATCAATAAAGTACTGGAGTAGAATCAGATGTGGTCAGTAAACCAAGTAAATCCTTACACTATTCATTCTCCCTGGATCCTGGAGATCATATACACCATTGGTTTGGAACCTAAAGTTCTCTAACTTCTCTAGATAGATTCACTGTACCCACAAACACGCCTTAGGCTCCGGACGTTAGCTTTCTCCTACCCCCCCCCACCATCACCACCACATCGTCGTAAAAACGCTCACCCCATCACTACATGAAGGTAGTAGGTAGTGGCACGGGCTACAAGCGCGTGGTTATGTGGGAGCATTTTGAGAGGGAAGGAAAACTCTCCCTACTCTTCTGTTATACCAGCGCATTTACGGACAAATTATAACAATAACGCCTTTAAATCTAGCGCAACAATAGCATCATGCACTAACTCATTATCATAAGTAAACTAGGCAACTCCAATGTCATGAGTGCAATCACATCTTCAAGGCTAAGTGCGGACTACTTTCTAGTCACTATTTATTTCGTCGAGTAAATTGACCTTCTTCAAACTGAGCGAACAACAGTAAGATAATCATTAAAAGCCACAGAGTACTAGATACTTATGTTACATAGTAGTTTAAAGCTTTCCAGTAAATAATAGTGCTAAATCATAAAATAAACCAACTAACTTGTTGTTCTTTAAGTCGACGTTTGCGTTCAAGTTGACATTGCAACGAAACACTGCACAACTGACTTTCTAATTGAGCAATACGACTGATAAGAACACTATCTAGTTTTTCTTTGTCTATTATTGACACATTCTCATATGTTTTCAGCGAACTCATCCAGTTATTTAATAGTTGAACAAATTGTTCAATTAACTTTTCTTCTGTTCCTACAGCCAGTAACTGACCTTGGTTAGAAGAAGAGGGAGGAAGATGAGGAGAAGTAGGAGCAGTTGTTGTCGATAAATCAGATAAGGACGAGGATATTGGTATTTCTGATGAGGGTAGAAAGTTATTCGAAACTGTGTTTAAGCTGGATGCATTATAGGTATTCCGTGCATCATTATAACAAACGTTGAGAGATGAAGAGGGAATAAAATTTGTCGAAACAGCACTGACAACAGAACACAATGAATTTTGCTCAGGTAGTGAATGAGCAGTCTCTGTGAGGTCCGGTTTACTCAGATTATTTATTTCCTATTAATTTCAAACAATCAAACAAAATAATAGGTGGTACACATAGTAATGATAGTAACTATCCATTAGTTACAAGCACTTATACAGCATGCTAGAGGATCACAGAATTTGGAGATGTTCAGCTATCAGTAAAAAGCTAATAACTTATTATTTATTGACAAAATGGTTCATAATTAAACAAAAATTCACTTCTTTCTCGATATTATAGATGTACATTGTTGAAACCTAATAGAGAGTTATTGCAAGAATTATACACATAATTGATGACAAACTACTTAAAGGACTTTGATGTTTTGTTGTATATGATATCTTGAAAATCTGACAATAACAATGAACTAAGCTTCGATACCTAGGTACCATAACACATTTCATTTCTACTCTTGGCTACTCCAGTGGATAGATCTTGTAAGAACGATTTATTAGCATTGATCATAGAGGATTGATTGAAGCAAAATAAAACATCCGTATAATGCAATGACGTTGAGAAAAGAATAAGTAGTTAGCACATTGAAAAACTCACAGTTTAATAGGAAAATAACCTCGTTTTCGAAGTGAAAATGAAAGATTGGAAGATTTAGCGCGAAAATACGAAAATTTAAGTTACATGAGGATGCAACATCCTTAAGAGTACCGTTACTGTCATCCCTTACTTTTGTAAAATTCGTATTCGATAAAACTGTTTAGAAGAGCGACAAAGGGAAAATTATTTTAAGGTGGATTATTTTAAAAAATGAAAGTTTTAAGTCCTAAAATGGAACCACTGACTTACTACGAATGGTTAGAAATCTAACCCAGCAACTAGGTATATATCCAACATCTTTGCTCTGAATTGTACGTGACTACATGGTATTCGCGATCAGAGGTTGGAGACAACGGGTACCATGGCTAAGGGTCGTTCACAGTGGAGCACGTTTGTTAACGCTTCAGTTACTTTTCTGGAATTAGATTCCATTATTCTTTAGAATACGCTTCTGCTTCATTCCTCCCAGTAGTACACTTGATCTCGTCAAACTTACTGACCATTAGAAAAGACCGACATGTCTAAATGACTTGTAAAGAAATCTGTAAAAACCCAATGCTTATAAGTAGGACGGTCAGTTAAATGCAATAATACAATATAGTTTAGTGAGGACTACTTACGAAACCCGATTAATTGACTCAAACATTCCAAATGAGCTGATATCAAAGATGAAAATTCCAGAAAAAGGAATCGGTTGTTTTATTTGATAAAATAACTCAAGTTATTATAAATACAAATTCTACATGTTATTAACAAATAAAGCAAACGTAATTAGATATTATAAACCATTGAAGGATACCAGCTTTGTAAGTCACTCGCTCATCAATGATTGTTAAGCATGATTCATGTCAACATTATCAACAATTTATATGTAGTTTTACAAATGCAAACAAAAGCAAAATCACATACCTCAGTAGTGGTCGCCTTAGTTGCTTTATTCACACTGACAGAATCCGTGAAATAAGACAGTCGGCTTGAATTGTAATTATTATATTATTACTATTATTATTATTACTATTATTATTATTATTATTACTATTATTATTATTATTACTATTATTATTATTACTATTATTATTATTATTACTATTATTATTATTACTATTATTATTATTACTATTATTATTATTACTATTATTATTATTACTATTATTATTATTATTATTATTATTACTATTATTATTATTATTACTATTATTATTATTATTACTATTATTATTATTACTATTATTATTATTATTATTATTATTACTATTATTATTATTACTATTATTATTATTACTATTATTATTATTACTATTATTATTATTACTATTATTATTATTATTACTATTATTATTATTACTATTATTATTATTATTACTATTATTATTATTACTATTATTATTATTATTACTATTATTATTATTACTATTATTATTATTACTATTATTATTATTACTATTATTATTATTATTATTACTATTATTATTATTATTACTATTATTATTATTATTATTATTACTATTATTATTATTATTACTATTATTATTATTATCAGTAGCAGTTGTAGTAGTAATATTGTTTGGTGGTATCGACAATTTGTTGGGGTTTTCAGGAGTGATCAAGTTTAGTGGAGTTTGTTGTTCAGTATTTACAATCAAAGCGTTATGCAATTTTAATTGTTCTAATTCACATTGTAATTTTTCAACGTGTAAGTCTTTTTGCAATATTTTCTCCTATTTTTAAAAATGTGAAAGGTGGAGAAACAGAGAGTAGAATTAGCTAAATATATTAGCACAAAAAAGTGTATAAATCTGAAGTAAATACAAAATGGCTGTGCGAAATGAGCCAAAGTAATGAGTAATATAGTCAGTCAGTCGCTCAAGAACAACGTAGAACCTGGAACACATGCGTTATACGTCCGGGTTGCCATACCACATTAGTATAAGGTCAAATTCACAAGATTACCACTATAATATAATTCAACAAGGAGGAGCATAGTAATAGCATATACGGAAGAATAGTAGGATTTAAGATCTAGAAAAAAGCCGACAAAGACTACATGAACTGGTATCATGTTTTGATATGGCTGCCTTTAGCTATTTTACATCCTACCCTTACAACAACCAACATCGTGCAACGAGAGAGGTAGTGACTAAGCACATATTAAAAATGTTCCAACCACCTCAGTTGACGAGGGTTCGCGACCTCATTCACTGATTTATCCTCTTTCCCCAGTACTGTGTCAAAAATTAATACTGCTGACTCGGTCATTCCATCATATACCAAGAATGATTGGACCACTTTCATGATCGAAGACCTGAAACCCAAGCATATTTTCCTATTTCGCAGTCCGTGTTCCACATCCATAGGTTAATACTGTGCTGACTGCCGCACAGGATGCTTGCGCTTTTGGTGTGAGATGAATATCGTGTCTACGTTACAAGGAGTGTAGGTTGGCAAAAGCCAAGCCAGTTTTTTAAATTCTGGCTGAGATTTTGTTATACACTGACCCATCAGTACTGGCTAATGAGATTTCTGAGATGAGTGAAAAGGTTAACCCACTCAACCTCTTCACTTCCTATGACAAATCTAGGTGATGATATAGACTAGTCCTGAATTCAACCATTATGGGATGATAGTTTGTCTATTTTCTAAGGTAGGATGGAGAGCAGATATCTGATTAATGCATCTCCACCCAGGTCTGAAACTACCCTACTTTTAGAGAGTTTGACGTTCCCTAGCTTCAGACAAGCGTCGTATGATCACATAAACTAATAATTTAGACACTATGTTAGTCAAATTAATTCCTCTGTGGTTACCACAAAAGGATTTCCGACCTTTCTTGTAAACTGGGACAACCATGCATCGATACCGGTGAGATGGAACTACGTCCAGTCCCCAGAATTTATCCACCTTATCAGTCAACCTACCTGCTAAGCCTAAACCATCATTTTTAAGGATATCTGGGGCCAACATATCAGGTCCTGCTGCTTCCCCTCAACTCATATTACATATAGACATCTTAGCCTCATTAGGAGTTGAGGGATACGTATTAATTTTCCACTTAGGTAGTTTAGGGAAAACCAGTAGTTGAAGGGTAACTGGAGATTAGTTGAACTATTCATGAAAGTGTCTAGTCTTCGAAACTGAAAGTAGATCACCGACTCATCTTTTTCTGAAATAGTCTCGCCGACAGCCGACTTTCTAATACTAGTTTCCTGGATGAGTTAAAACAGTTATCCAGTATTCTCTATTATCATATCCGCTTCCATCGCTATTGATTTTATCGCCCACTGCTGCTTATAATTTATGTACAAACTTTTTGTTAGTCTACGTTTGAGTTGTCGTCACTCTTCATCATTCTCCGAGTTTACTGGAATAGGTTTATGAGTGACTATCAGTTTACTAGAAGTTTCCGAAACTCATTGGTCTACCCTAACCTTTTGATTGAAAATAGATGAAGATATCGTCGTAGTGCTTACAGCCGCCATAAAATAGTCTCAGGCTTATTCGGGATAGCTTTCACTCACTACACTAAAGGTTCGAATCCTGAACAACTGGGTCATGAAAGATGGAGATAAGGAATGGTAGCAAGTTCATGGTCGCAGGTGCTTTGGATGTTCTACTTGAGTATTGTGAGTTTATTGAGTAGGCAATATTGAAATCAGGAATAGCATACTGGAGAAAGAGGGAAAACCGGTTATGAATCTTAGACTGAGGTAGTTGTAATGTTTTACACCCGACCACTGCCTGCCTCAACGTGCTGGAGCAGGAAGAAGTTGAAAGTTAGGGATAGTTAAACCAAAACGTGGTATCGGTATATGAAAAAGGGTATAAGTCATGTTGTCAGATGTGACGGTTGGGATCATCATGATGAAAGAGATTACTGTTTAGAGACGAGTGATATAGATTAGAGGTGACCACAGAAATACAAATGTATTCGCTCTTGATATTCCTTTAAATGCTTAGTTGTAATACACCCTCACACTTTTTCATACCTCCGTTAGAGCCACATCAATGTCGCTCTTACTGCCAATGTTGCTACAAGCATTTTGACTCATTCACTACTCACGTTTTTTAATTTCATCTCGTGCTAATATAGTGTATCAACTTGGGTTAAAGCACATTGGTCCCAACCTCAAAAGTGACTGTGACTGAGTGGCAACACGAATTTATATATGATAACTAGAAAATAACCAAAACTATTCAAATCTTATCACCAAAAGTTACCGATACCACAGAAATAAATAGGATTAAGGAAAAAACACACATACACATACTTGTAATTGCTGATTTAATTCATTTTCACTGTCTTTTAAAGTTTTATACTTTGTGCGAAGCTGTAAATAGGTAATAGATTGTAACAAGAGAATAACTAACCAACCTTTTTGAACTCAACACATAATCGATCATATTTACTTTTCAACTGTTGATAATCATCCATTATTCATTTTACTTTAAAATATTATAGCGTAAATTAACAGTGTACTGATATATATATATATATAAGCTGTAAATTTTGTATTTGAACCGTTGGCCTTGCCACTAATACCAACTTGATAATGTAGTGATTGATTCGATGAAAAATTATATACAAATCAAAAAATGAGTGAGAAAAAAGTCCGAAGGTGTTTATATTACGGTATGCATTGAGCTTAAAAGCTATCCATCCTGCCTAGTTTATATATATATATATATATATATATATATATATGTCTTCACACTTTAATGACATATCATAATGTAAACAGCATTCCAAAGATTTCTGTCTTTTATAGAAAAAGGCGAACTAATTTACAATATGACTGTGTCACTAATAAATACGTTTCCAAAAGTTAGCTGGAATCCCCCCTCTCATTTGCTTCAGTACTGTAACACCGAAGGTAAGCTTGAAACAACCTTGATTTAGAAATAAATGACCCTTAATTCATTGCATAGATCAAGTGGTTGTTTTTCGTTTAACATCAATCAGGATGAAAACCCGTTCAGCTCTGATTGGGGAATTTATTCCTATGGGCTTTTACTCATTTGATCAAGTTACATATTTTAGCGAGCTTCTAAAAACATCTTAGGGTCTCAGTATTTCTCGATGCAGAATATTAAACTGACGGTAAAATCCGAACCTGATACAGAGCCTAAAGAATGATTATGTGGAACGAAAACTGTGTAAATTAAAATCTGATGTGAGAGATGCGACATTAGCTGAACCACAGATCCAAACGCCAGAAAAATATCCAGACGAACCATTGGGATGCGCGTAATGGTGGTGAACTAAACGAAGGAATGGTACACTACTGCGTTAGGACATTTTTATCGAAACAATAATGAGTACAGCTAGGTGTACAAATTTGGACAGAGAAATGTAGATGACCTTTTCGAGAAGACGGAGACGGTATTCGCCAGATCAAAGCATCCGTTCGTAGTAAAAAAAAAGAACTTAAATATAGTAAAATAAACATTGGTAGAGAAAACCCACTGTATTTAAATCTACACTTTGAAAATTATCTAAAGTCATGTTCAAAATAGAATTAGAGGACATTGTGTAAGGTCAATTCACAAAGGGAAGTAAATAATGCATCTAACGTGTTTAGATAGAAATGTTTGCTTATGATGCTACGATGATACTTATCTTTAATCCACACTCAAAACAAAATAAGATTAAGGTGAACGATGGAACATGCAACCGTGGTGCAGGGTCATCCTGTTGTAGGAAATCTGGATTAGTGCATGTATTAACCAAATAAGGGTGTTTTGTTTAAAACAGAAAATTACTGGAAATCGTGAATCGAATTTGGAAGTTAAGACATTATGGAAAACCGTCCGTACCGCATGACAACTATAAACACTGACTCAATCGAAACGAATGTGCTGCTTGTGATTACGGGCTGCCTTCAGGAACATCCCAAATTGTTAGGAAGAGACGCTCGAAATTCAAAAGATACCAGCCACTGTCCAACATATTGAAACAATAATTGCTAAGCCATATAGCCAACTTGCTAGGCATGTTCCTGTCTGCTTATGTGAGGCTATATACAACATAAGTCACGTTAACACGTAATATATTACGCGTGATACTATATTGTCACCATCGATATCTGCAGAGTAGCATTAACTAAAACCGTGAAAAGGACTGGGGAGATTGTAAACGTTATAATTAGAAGGTATCTATGAGATAAGACAACACTTCGTTGGACTATCTTAAAGTCTCAGGCTCGAAACCCAAACTAACAAAAAAGGGGAATCCAGATGCCAGTAGAAATGTGACAAGTTAAGGTCACTTGAAGAATCACTCAAAAGCAGCACCAAAGTTTAGTTCAACCGCAAAAACTTAGCAGAGAATTAAGACGAGGGGAATTCTATGAAAATGTACACACAGCTCACAGCTGACCATATAAACGACGTAACGCACCAAGTAAAATAGCGCAAACAACTGTTGCCAGAATAACACAGTTGGTTGACTGTAACTAACCTGATCTTTAAATAATTTCAATTAGTTGTAGACGGAATAGAAAAAGCTTTCGCTTCACGAGCTTCCGTGTCTAGTAGCAGTGGTTTACTGATTCCACCGGGTACACACCTCGGTAAAGAGAAAGTATATAGAAAAAAGAAGTGCTGGCAGGCTATCACGAAAATCCGGTCTCAGTCACTAAGAGTGAGTTAAAATCTTTCTTAAAGGCAGCTATGCTGTTAGAAGACGTTGATATGATCGATTTGTATGACTAAGTGATTGGTGCAACCTTGAGTGTGTAGCAGCTTAGCTTGACTAGTTAAAAGTTCACTTCAAACATTAAGCATACGACAAAACAATTAAGCTCCATTATTCGTTTGCTTCCTTATCCTGCATAGGGACTATATTTCCTATTAGCTCGTATTGAACGTTGATTTACATTTGCGTGTTTGAATAACTAGAACCGCGCTCCACTGTCTCCTGCCCACGCTACTGAATAAAGACCTATTCCAAAAATACTCTGGTTTCTCCTGTCACCAGATCGGGATATACCTAGACACTAAACTGGTGAGCCCTGTTTCGAATTAAATATTTCATTTCTGTTGTTCATATCACTTTTTCTTTTTATATTCAGTCGTAAAAATAAGCCTTCTGATTTGCAATAATTAAGATTACGTATATATATATATTTATATACACATAGTATTTCATTTTTACCACTCATTAATTTTCCGTCTTCATTACGGTATCATATTGTTCATATAACATGGCAAACTCAGTCCAAACGGAAAGCCTAGAGGATAGGTCGTCGGCAGATATAGACACCGTTATGACTACGAATATCCTAATCCCAGAATTCGATCTTAGTGACCCCGAGTTGTGGTTTGCTCAACTAGAACATTACTTCACGAGACACAGTATTAAATTTGAATTAGTTCGCTATGAAGACTGATGTTCAGTCCTACCCCCCCCTTTAGTAGACAAAGAAGTTCGCGACTTGATTTTAAGTCCGCCGACACCAAAACCGTACACCATCCTAAGACGAGAAATAATGAATCGTCTATCATTATCAGATGGGCAAAGAATCCAAAGACTCTTCCAAGGGGAAACATTAGGTGATAGGTCACCGTCACAATTTTTGCGTCATCTCTAAACCTTAGTAGGTGACAACACAGTTGGTGAGGCAGTCCTAAAACAAGGATGGATACAAGCTCTTCCATGATATGTCCAACACTGTTTGGATGCACAAGATCCCGACACCTCTTTATCTCACTTAGCACGTATTGCAGATAGGATAATGGAAAGAGGTCCCCCAACAGCATCAAGTATGATACGCCATACTCAGCAAGAAGCATCAGCAAATGATCCAGTTATAGTACAACTCATTGCGAGTGTTAAAAGTCTCACAGAGGCTGTCAGCAAAAAGCAAATGGGTCATAGAGACAAGAGTAGGCCATCACAACGATCGAGATTCGAGTCACGTAACAAGTCACAAGAGTTCAAACAATCCGGACAACTTTGTTGGTATCACTGGAAATTTGGTGTTCAATCAACCAAATGCAGTCAACCATGCGCCTGGCCCAAACAGACCCTGAAGAATATAGAGAAACAAATAACCCCTCCCCAGGTCGCAACGACTGACGCGGGGTGCCTAAGCAGTCGCTTGTTTTACGTTAGAGATAAGAATTCAGGCTTGAACTTTTTAGTGGATACTGGTGCTGCACTTAGTATCATTCCTAAGAACAAAACCGAGCGGGGTCGAGAAACTTCCTCAGTCACACTTCAAGCTGCTAACAAAACTAAAATCGCGACGTTTGGGCAGAAGACAATGACACTAGATTTGGGGTTTAGAAGACAATTCCTCTTGGTTTTCACTGTAGCCGATTTAGATCTGGCAATACTAGGAATGGATTTCTTAGAGAGATATGAATTTCTAGTTGACATTAATAAACGACGTTCGACATTAAAAGAAACTTCGAAATATACAAAAGGTACAGAAAGTCGAATCACTTCTCTAAATTTAATACAAACTCCGCCAGTAACAACGGCAAAGTTCCAGGACATACTCGTGAACTTTCCAGAGTTAACAAAACCGAACCCTCAATCCTCCAAAAGTAAGTTTAAAGTATGTCATACAATCAAAACGGAAGGGACACCTGCTTTCGCTAAACCCAGGAGACTAGCACCCGATAAACTTAAATTAGCTAGAGCTGAATTCGATTACATGCTGCAGCTGGGCATAATACGTTCATCTGATAGTCAATGGGAATCTCCTTTGCATATGGTCCCAAAGAAAAATAAAGGCGATTGGAGACCATGCGGGGATTACAGAGCCCTCAACCGTCAAACGGTACCAGGCAGGTATCTGATACCACATATTCAAGATTTTACAAATGGCTTACAGGGTATGAAGATATTTACTAAAATCGACTTAGTCCGGGCATACTACAATATCCCAGTAGCTGAGGAAGATATTCCGAAAACAGATATCACAACACTTTTTCGATTATTCGAGTTTGTACGCATGCCATTCGGCCTACGGAACGCGGCACAAACATTCCAAAGGTTTATGGATAAATTATTTCGAGATATGCCATTTGCTCAAGGGTACATAGATGACTTATTTATTGCCAGCCCGGACTTGGAATCACATGAACAACATGTGAGGGCAGTACTTAGACGACTAAACGAAAATGGCATGAACATACACCAAAGTAAATGCGTCTATGGTGTGGAAACGTTGGAATTCCTCGGACATACCATAAGCTTTGATGGAATTACACCAATTAAACAAGAGGTGGATACTATTAAACATTATCCTATCCCAAGCTCCATAACACAACTTAGAAGTTTCCTCGGTTTAATAAACTTATATCGCAGATTCATACCCGGCTGTGCACAACTAATGCAACCATTAACGGATGCGCTTAAAGGAAAACCGAAAGAGTTCAAGTTGACCTCTGAGGCCGTCGATGCTATAAATCAATTAAAACATAAACTTGCCCAAGCATCTACATTAACGTATCCGAATTCTAACTACCCACTTGCCATAATGGTAGAGGCTTCAGACAAAGCCGTAGGCGGTACTCTTAATCAACTAGTTAAAAACACCCGGAAACCAATCACAATCTTCTCAAAAAAACGCGCTCCAGCAGAGACGAGATATTATACCTTTGGTAGAGACCCCCCCGCAATCTACCTAACCATCAAGCACTTCCGGCACATGCTAGAAGGCAGGGAGTTCACAGTTTATACGGATCATAAACCGCTAACCAACGCATTAAGAGCGAAAACTGAAAAATACTCGCCTCGAAAAGTCCGACACCTTGACTACATATCACAGTTCACTAGTGATATCCGGCACGTAAAAGGTGGAGACAATCAGGCAGCAGAACTAGTTTTCGGGGCCACTCTGAGACTCCCAGGTGAGTTCATTAGTCCTCACACTTACAGTAAAACGCTCGACTTAGGAACTTACGCAGATCATCTACTGGACCAAATGTCTAAACGTAAACCAAATAATACTCGTGGACAATCACTAGTGACAATTTTAACTAAGGATCTAAGCAATTGCTCGCACGTCTGGATAAGATGTGACAAAGTAAAAGTACCCCTTAGCCCTCCTTTTGAAGGTCCATTTAAAGTTATTTCAAGAAAACCTAAGTATTTCGTAATACAAAAACAAGGAAACATCGACTCAGTTTGTTAGCTGTAGCTTAGTTCAGAATTACTAGCTCGTCCAGCGCCTGACAGTCAATCCATTGCAAATAGTCTGTCAGTATTCGATGACACTGCGTGGATGAAATCTTCTTTTCTGGACTTGCTATCTAATCTTGTAACATTTACATTCTCCTACAAAGGATGGTGGTATACTTGGTGAACTTGACCTTCTAACAGTGACTGGGGCTTGGAAAGTAAGATGGCACAAAATTAAAGTAGGAATATCTGAGGAAATGCCGCGAGCGGGCTACTCAACACCATGTTGGTGAGGTACGATTTTTCCATGCTCTGTCCGGCAATCAGGTGTTTACTCACCTGCCTCTTGAGTCGCCCTCACGTAAAAATTAAAGAAGAACCTACTTTAGAACGAAACAAAAACGATGAAACCCAATCACATCTAAAAAATTGCTCCACTGATTGCAAAAAATTTCAAAGTACAACATATATATATATAGTTTTTATTGATAAGTACATATCATTACCAAGGTTAACTTTGATAATATCAAATAAATTGAGCATTGGACAGATTGTTTATAAAATAAGTGAAATATATTTATATAATTCCAATGAGTAGAAATTAAAATTTATGACGTTTCGCGGCTTAGTGCAAGTCGCTGCTCACGCTACTGAATAAAGACCTATTCCCAAAATACTCTGGTTTCTCCTGTCACTAGATCGGGATATACCTAGGCACTAAAAGTGCCCGAAGTCACAACGACGAGCGTAGAGAGTTTCTAGCTGGTCATTGAGCGTCTGCCCGTTGCCTGCTTAGTGCGAAGCAGGAAATAGAGAACACAGATTGATGAAACAACCAGATAAAATCAAAGAAGTTTTCGAACAATTCGTTTTACACGCATAGAACTTGACCACGCAGTCAGACAATCAGGAAGCTAACACTAATACAGAGTATCAGTAACAGCAAATGCCAACCGGAGTGATGTATACCGCAGTCAATAAGTGAGAAATAACATGCCAACAAATGTTGTGTTAAACGGGAGGATAGAACAAGGGAAACCTTAGAATAGTAGAAATAAAATGTTCACTTTGTATGCAATCAAAAATAGTGAGATAGTCTACATAAAAGCAGTTCTAATTGATAATCAGCCCGATTTAGGGGAGCTTTGATATAATCCGTATGGATTACTTCTACAGCTAGGTAGTTCTAGGATTTGACTGTTCTTAATAGGAAAAAATGGTGTCAACAATCGAACATGCTGTATTGCACCTCCAGATTTTAGGTGTTTATTCTAAAATGTGTATGCAACTTCATTCACAACCGCTGTCATAATGAAATCCCAGGAGTGTTTAGGATTTTGTAAGCCATTATGTGGTTTTCGTTAATTCGCCTGTATTCTAAGAGATACATGTCTAGCGTTTCACATATAACTTGATCTTGAGTTCGTGGTTCTTTTCTGAATTAGCTGGAGAGTATTTCTGTACGTTTGGGATGAGGAGAAAAACACTGTTTCCAAACTCTAAATGAAGACTAATAAAACTATAGAAAATCACATGAAAGATTCTACTACCAAACTGGCCAAAAATACGATAAACAACCAAACGTGCGAGGCTACTCGAAAAGTATTTTTTCTACATTTACCGGTTGATTTGAGGCTGTTGGAAACCAAAACAACTAAATCTTTCCTTAATGGTGACTCGCTTAAGAGGAAATTATTTGGATAGTATATGTAATCCGTTTTGTGCCACAGATGGACAATTTTGCACTTTACCGAGTTAAAAGCTGGCAAGCTTTTATCTACCCAACTTTGATATCTAGTCATATTGTTCTGTAGTGCCTTCCTGTTCTTCTGGTTGTTGACTTTCCTCCAAAGTTTGATGTCTTTCGTAAGCGGTAGTAACTTGGTAGATACTTGTTGAGGTAGGCCGTTTAAATGGATATAAAAATAAAGTGGTACCGGGACTAAACCCTAGGAAGCGCCGCCGTGGCATCCTTCAGCCTGAGAAAATAAGTATTTCACCCAAACCTTCAACTGCTGTTTGTAAAGATAAAATTTGAACCACTTCGGTTGCAAAGGTTTAATACCTATATGAGCAAGTTTTCGAACTAGACAAATATGATTAAGTCGACTGAAAACTTTTGGGTAATCGAAAAACACTTCATCAACGATATCCTCTTGGTCGAGAATACTAGTCAATCTGTTCCCCGCAGACGGCAAGTTTGTAATGCAAGAGGAACTATTCCTGATGCAGTCCTGTTGGGGTCTAAAGAAACTGATAGATTCCAGGTTGTCAATCACGCTGTCTACCGAATACGGAACAAGGAGAATAATAACCAATCAGATGTGTGTAATAGTGAGGGGAGGGTCATTAGACCAGCCATCCTTGTAAATCATTTGGCGTTGTATCATACATGGAGCTAGTATTTAGGCTGGAGACTAAAAATTTTAATTGAAATCAAGGTCTAATGCTTACACTTTAATTTGAAATTCATTCTCATGGTATGCAATAGAATCCATAGTAAGAACTAGCGCTACTCAACATCTAATGATTTTCACATCTTATCTTATGTTGTATTTTACCATACTTATCAAACTAACTTCTCATACCAGATAAGGTAAACTAAGTGCGTGACAGTGAGCGGCTCGGAGTAGAAGTTTCGCATAACAAAGTAGGCGCAACCACAAAACATACATTTTCATAATATTTTGGTAAAATTGACTTAGCAAACCTAGCAACGAACGTTAAATTGGATGACCATGAGCCATTTAAACAATAGGAAATAAGAGGAATGTTTTGCATTGCGAAATAAACAAAATTGCAGGATATGAACGTTTTTTAATATGACTAACAAACTTCTGGAAGTCGTTAATGTTTTCGGAAGCCTGAAACTGTGCTTTCGGTATTATGACCTTGAAGTCGATGCCTTTGATTTACATTTTTTAAGAAATTATGATGACATTAACAGCATTTATAGTACGGATCAGCATTTCGATAGGACATAAAGTACTTGTTGAAGCTAATAGTAATTTGGGTTAGTCGCTTGTTGTAAGGTCAGGATTTGAGGTTACACAAAGTTTCACAATCTAAATCATAATGAAAATAATAATTTGAGTATAATTTTGGGCATCGTTAATTAAATAATATTCATTACACTAAGCAGTTTGGAAGCAAATTTAAGTAGGATGAGATTCATAGTATGTTTAACGCAAATATATGCATTACGGCTGGAATCACCGTGGCATGTCACCGTCTGTGAGCGAACATCTTGATGTGTCTAGAAGTATTCAACGGGGTTTAATATTACAACAGGTTTCAACCCAAAGTTCTTTAGGAAAATTATCCGAATTTTAAGAATAATTGTTTATTCCAGTTGGCCATGGTGTATTTGATTCCTACAGATTATGTAACAGAGGAGGAGTTTCACAGGAGGAATGACTGAATGGTAGTACCTGCTAAATTTGGCAGCGTTTTATTTTCCAAAAGATTTCTTTATCTTTGTTTTTGTGTTGCAACAATGGTAACGAGACTATAATTTGTGATTCGTTTAATCACTATGTAAAATATTTACATTTTCAGTACAGTATAATCTTGTCGGTGAACATGTTATTCATCAATTCTATCCATTATCTGATGCCTTTTAAACAGGTTAGCTTAAACTGGAGAATTCGTTTACTGTTACCCTTCGTTGCCAAGGCCTAGTTCATGTTCCGTTTTCCAAGTGACGAGCTAGTTTAAACTGGCTGAATTTTCGCACTAGGGTCACGGTAGTGGGGTGTGATACCTGAATTTTTTTGGCATCCGATGTAGGACTGATTGAGCAATACCTTTTGATGGTATCAGCTAGCTTGTTAGTTAATGTAACATGAGGGTGTGTGCGAGTGTCTCAAATTAGTGGGATTGTAGTAGCCAGAGGCCGTTGGCTTACTGGTCGGCCGCATATTTGGTCGTGAGGCGAAATATTTTGGAGTGTGGAATAAAGGGATAAGGACAATATAACACCCAGGTGGGCGGGGGTACAGAGAAAAAAGTACGATAAGTCAACATAATAGGATGAGTAAATACGCAAAAGGAGGGTATAGACAGTGGATCAACATGGAGCTTTTATGATAATGAGTATGCCTTGAAGTGGAAGCAGGGTGTTTGGCCAGTCGGTGACTCACGTAGATGATGAAATTTTATAAGTGTGTATGCATTTCTTTAGCCCGTTACTAAACGTGATTAGTGATATAACTGACGCTACCACCCAGCGCACAGTTCGAAGGTTGTTACTTTTTTACACGTGGTTTATATATTTTGATCTTTATCCATAGTACTATAAAACATTATATCGCATTATATATATTCTGTATATCACGTCATTCGAGCTAGCACATTTTCATACAAATAGCTGTAATCTTAGTTACAAACTTGCCACTACCTAATAAAAGTATACTTCATACTGAAATCTCACCCTCCTATTTATAAATGGCTCGAAATAAGGCTAAAAGGTCCAAACTGGATAGCCGTTCTCCCAAAAACCCTGAACCATCCTCTAAAGACCTATTTGCCACTGAACCGCTGATAATAGGCAATCGCACACCACTTGTCAAGGCTATCAACCTGACTGATCTAAACAGTGACATTGCTGACTATAAAAACAAATTTGAAGAAGTACAATTAGCATTTACCAAAATGCGATCTATGCTAAGTGATTTAACCCCGCTAACCTACTTGCTTGGAAAGCATGAATACATAGAAATAAATATGGCAAAGCAAGCTGAAAAGTTCCTAGTTTTCATTGCAGCAGAAGTTGTAAAGCGACTCACCTCGCTTCACAAAGCCATCGTCTACAATGTTCCAGGGAATTTTTCACTTAAGAAGGTTAGAGCGACCCTATTAAAGGCTAGTGGCATGTCTCATATTCCATGCGAATGTAACAGACTGCGGCAAAATGACTGGCAAACTAGCTGCCCAATTCTATTTCACTTTGCATCCATCATAGATTGCAAGCGTTTTATAAAATCAGTAAACTTTATTAGATCCGGCAGTGATTTTAAAAATATACTAGTAGTTGCTGATAAAACGCCTCTACAACGTAGATCCGTCAACCGTTTCGGTGCTGTTGTTTCAGACACTAAAGATTCCAAGTCACAATTAACCACTCCAAATAAACTTTCCAAAGCAAAGTCTACGACGCACTCTAGTGGTAGTACACCACCACCTAGACTCTGCACTCCACCCAGCCCAACCATACCCACAACTCTACCTGTCCAGCTATATCATCAGCATCCGGCGTCTGAACGTTTTGTTTGCCATTTCAATCTTAGTATTTTACTTCAGCAGCAAATATTCCCCTTGCTACTGGCATAAATATCCGTCGTTATACTCAGTATATTGTATCAGCGTTTTCTAAGAAGAAATAAAAAGGGAGGCCGCAGAATGATGAGCATAGATGAGTAATACTAAATAACTGCCCCACCTTAGACAACTAAGGTGTATCACTCCCATTATCCAGGGTACTGACTATTTTTTATCAGTTGAACTAACGCTGAGGACAACTGTGGTAAATTACAGAGTGGTTAATTGTGAAGGTAAAAACTAACAACGGGGTTGTTTAAATGATGGAAAAATTGTGGCGAATAATTATAGAAAAAAATGCGAAAATTCTTGGATAAAAACATAGTGTAGTAAATGTTAACATATGAATGGATTTCGTTGTTATTTATTAGTTATTAACATCATAGAAAGTAGCTTATCCTTGAGGAAAGATATTTTGACAGACAAGTGTGGCCAATTAAACGTTATGCTGTCAAGTAAACCATTTGGATAGGCCACATTGGTCACGACTGTAGACCTTTAGAATACTAGATATTTTTATCTATAAAGCCGAATCAACAGTAACAACACATGTAACTGTAAGTGTATAATATCTAGTCAACAAGAATACTTGATAATACAGCGTTTACAATAGTAGTACAAGTTCTTTGGCGTTAAAACGACATAAACAATTTTGAAACAGTAAGTTAGTGAACAATATTCCGTACTTCTGAATATATTTCCCTATACTTTATCCTATAGGATAAATTAGATCTGAAATCTACTGTAGTTATCACTTGTATCAGTCGACGTTTCCCAGAATAAAAAGTGGAATAACAAATGAGCTTTAATTAATGCAATATGTACACTTTAGGTCTCACTGGAATCAGATGTACTTAATTGGTTATTTGTGTCCTATCTCCCTACTGCTCGCCCCTTTTCTTTATCTTTTCAGTTCCCTACTATTGTGTCACGTTGAAAATATCATCCAGAATCCACGCCGAGAAGGAAAGTGCATCTTTGTGATCTATTCATGATACCTTAATGCGATACCTCCGATCTTCATCATTCACCTACAAGGTGCTGTTCACACACGGTCATGTTCGTACTTTTCGCCACAATTGACTATTTCAAACAACCATGTAGTATCTAAATCTTCCTTGTGTCGCGTTTGTGACACCCCTTTTCTTGAAGTGATTACATATATTAATATGTGTTCGCTACTAATACATCTCTGAATACTGAAGATTGAAAAGTATCTTCCATCTGTTGGCTGACGGTTTTCTTGTTTACATTTAATCTCCCTGCATATGAATCTAGTATCTTGTAAATGTTATTGATATTCAGGCACCCATTTTGGTAAAACTTTGTGTTCCATTGTGTAAGAGTTAACCTTTCTGTATCATAATGACCATGCCTGTAAATTGGTGTGAACTCTGTACTAAATTTCAAAATAACAATGCATAATAATAATAGTAATGACTACCACTTAATTCCACAAGCGTTACTACCAATCCTACGTGGGAATTATGGAGGTCCAACAACTGACGATAATTCGACCAAACAATGCTCAGTAATGTGATTGCTCTAGCTCCATTGACATGTGCACAAGTCAAAATGGTATATGCGGAAACAAATCATGCTCTATTTCTGCTTGACTGTTCCAGTCAAAATCATTGTACGTAACCGTAAACATCGAACAGGTTCCACCATACAGACAAGGGGAGTTTGAAGTAGTTGCCCACACCACAATGTTTGCTGGTTGGAATCGCCACCCTCCCTGCTTTTATGGTGCTAGTATAGTATAGTTCACGGTTTGAGGGTATTTATACTGGTTGCTTGATTACGCCACAAAACATGTTTACACGAACCTTCTCTAAGCACGTGACTTATTACCTGTCACATGTACCAAAGCCTAGATCTAGGAAGTTATGAATTTCAAGTGAGACGTTATATGGAATGATAAAACCAAACAGTCGTGCTGTAAGCAATGGAGGTAGAGCAGGCAGGTAAGTAACTAGTATCCTGTCCGTTTGGTCATTAGAGAATCTTCATGAGTTCCAGGTCACCCACTTACTCCTGATGATTTTATTGGTGATGGACTTTTGCCAGGAGGTAAACCTAGTTTTATTATTAGACTGGTGTAAAGAAGATGGTAATCAATGAGCTGAACGGGGGTGAATTAAATTTGATACGACATTTTGTTCATGTCGACAGGGTCTTGTCTGCTAAACTAAATTATGCTTTCCAGGTCTACCGTAACTCCATCGTACCTCATATTGTAGCAGTTCCCACATAATGTGAATTTCGTGAGGAGGTAAGTGGGGAATACTTAAAATAGATGAGAGGGCTTGGTCTATATTGCCCCGCAAGCATACAATTTCCAGATTCGAGATAGTTTATCTATAAGCAAAAACAAAACCTGATCTAGGGGGCTTTTCTAGTGGGCTTTCGTCGAGCGCATTGGCATCAGCGACTCAACTGTTTGTCAAAGTTGCAAAAGAGCTATAACACTAGGCTATTTAAAGTGATGGCTTCCCAATTTCGGGTAGTTTTGATCGCTACCCTTACAAATTACTGCAAATACAATGAAGAAAGGAAAATTAATATCCTGTAGTAGGTACGCAGCATGGGAAAAGTCGAAAAAAGGGTCATATGTTGCGAGCTGGCTCTTGAGAGTTTAAACACCGTAAGTTTCGGAGGATGAATTATTTGGAGTTCTCAATATGTTTTGATACGCCCTTGATTTCGGATGTTTGTTTTTTAATGTTACAGAGTAAAAATACAGTATGTATTACGGTGAACCAAACGTTCAGACGAAGGGTGCTGAAGATACAACTGGACAGGTTCCCAGAAGGTCCAAATCAAACCAAAACCAAAAGAAATAAAGTCCGAACAAAGTATTTTTTGGCCTGTCAAACAAAGATTGTTCTGGGAAATAAATTGTAAATGTATCATTACAAACCTTCAATATTGTAGGCACCCAGTCTACAACAGATAATCAAACAATCCAAAGCAATGGCGCAACAAATGGCAGAAGTCAAGATAAACAAGCAAACACAAAATTGGACATAACAAATAGGTAAATTAAGTTAGAGTTCAACAAAATTAATCCACAAATTATGTAATTCTCCGGTTTACCGCAACAGTATGTGGTCACTATAATCAGGACTTTTGATGGCCAACTACGAGGAGACAGTATTGGCCGCTCTTATTACTCTATCCACCATCCTGACATGTCTAGACCCGAAATCCCTGACTCCGATTCCATTATAGAATGAGTAAGATTTGCTATACCAGACATGTAGCAATGGTACCATAGCATAGTTAATCAGGATTATAAGCAGTTAAGTGAGTTGGTTTGTGCAGCTTCGTTATTTTACTCGCCCTTAAATTTATGGCTGTGAATCTCACTGAGACGTAACCCCATTGATGCATCGTGGGTCATGTCGTCATCTTAGGATCTATCCCCTCAGCCCAGGAGTGCCATGTTTATTAATGGAACGCATCGTCTCTCCAGTCCAGATTCCTTTCAGTGCATGAAATGACTTTCATACTGTTCAAAGTCTGTCCAACGTGAGTGGAATTTTCGAGAGATTACGCCTAACTTGCAATAATGGAGCACTGGGTAGTATCTGTTTAACCACCTCATGTTATGTAGAGGGATCCACAGTGGCCAAGAGAGTTGTTAACAAGAAGGATGGCTTGAAGTCAATATTTTGATTCCGAAATATCGACGACTGTCTTTTAGGAGTCCGCAGACTACCTCCTACTAGAAGTAGTCATAAGTATCGCCTTCCGAGAGTAAGGAGTAAAAGCATTCGTTCGCGACAGGCAAAATTGGTTCAAATAGTCGCTGATGACCTGGTAAGGTGTAACTATGAACTCATGGGGTCTTACAGATACTTAGGTTTTGAACCAATTTTTGAGTACCAAAGAATTTTTTAGAAGAGAGTGCTTGAGAATTTTTGTTGTCCCTTGTAGGGAGTATTTCTGGTTCACAAACGTTCCCACTGTGGCCGTCGTATCTTCTTGAGATCGGAGTCTGTGGGACGCTGGGATGGACAGTGAGTGAGGCTTGAACGGCTTGTAGGCCATTCTTGAAATTAGGCGTAAATGTGAGTGAACAGTCACGGTTGTGAGATTTTATTTCACTTGAGATAGAAGTGGTATGTACTGGAGAGCTTGAATTCTCATTGTTAATTATTTTCCTTCTAACGATAACAGAAGCTCCCAACATTTTCATATTATTCTTCTTCAGTTTCAAAAGCAGAACCCCCCCCCCCAAAAAAAATCTGTCTTCGTCTAGAGAACGGTTTTCACTAGTTATCTGAGCCAATTGGGCAGTTGGAGGTATCAGTGCTATTGGAAATGCATTTCGAGTTGCCTGTAAAAGTGGCTGAATGCACATGATTGTTCCCTGAATCTGACATCACTAATCCCATTCTGATTTTGAACTTTTCTTTGGTCCAGCGTCACTTTCCTGATTATGGTTTTTCATGTTACATTTGATAAATAAGAGGATCCTTAAAGAGTATGATCAATTGTTTTACTGTAGGGGAAAAAGGTAAATTGCTTTCTACATAACCTAACAACACAGTCTTCAGGACTCAGTGACTTATACTTCCATAGATTTTATTTACTAATTCTTAAATCTAAAAAGACAAAACTAGTCTACAGCAAGCATTATGTTCGTATGTAAATAAAAGTGTGCAGGGGCTTTCAGCTAGCACATCAGGGCAAATGAAACTGATTCGTGTGGACTCTGACTTGGGTAAATAACATTGGGACCGAAGACCTTTTCTGATCCAGCAGACTAAAACAGCGATAATCACCACTAGAATTAGGCGAAGCGATTCGTTTGGGTACTCTTGTTTTGATATCACTATGGTAGTCACGTGTACGTAAATGTATTTATACTACTCGGACTTTCCCTCGACCGTCAACCAATTGCATTCGGTCTATGCGTCACTTATCCTGTGTGCAACCACCAAAAATTTATATTACCTCAAACAAGATAGCATATGCAAACAAAATAATCAGTTGACTGCAACAGCAAGTAGATATGAAACCATGATTTATGTGAGGTTAGTAAATGCAGAAACATCTCTCCTCGTAAAATATGTAACTAACTGTTATTCCGGGTAACATAATATTCTATTAATCCATATGTAGATACCTAGTGACTACTCGAAACTATCTGCTAAAGGGCTGCAGTTGTATCGTTAGACGGCAAGTTACAGCGGATGTAACCTATGTTAAAAACGAAAGAACTTACCTGCGTTTATGCTCTTAAGTACGTGGTGAGTAGTGGGTTACCTTGTTACATTAAACATTGAGTTTTATGTAAGTTCGCCCTGACTGTATGACTCCAATTACTCAGGGTTTTATAGCCACGGTCAGGTTATCAAGTGTTCTCTTGTATGTCAGCGAAAATACGTTTATGCGTTGTTGATAAAAAACACTATGCACTTAACATTTTGGGAAATGTTTTTGCAAACTACGTTTTCTAACTAGATTTACAATTATCTGAAGTGCTCACACTTAGCTCTTGAATTATTTTTTGTTTAGATATTTTGAACTCTGTTTTATATTTGGTTTGGTCGCTTATGTCAAGAACCTGTTCCCTCAGTTTACTGTACAGGACTTTATGCGCGAGTAGGACACAAATGCAAACCCTAACTTAACTCAAAGAATTAAATACTAATTCCATACAGTACAGAGAGTCTGAAGAGATATGATACCAATGTATAATATATATTATACAGCGGTCTGCTATACATATTCCTAACGGACCGCTGGTAATATTCAGTCTCAAATTAAACCTTAGAGGACACGCTTATAGAATAGAACAGGAAGGAGCCAGCAAAAAATTCGTGATAGCTTTTTGTGGTCAATAAAGGCAAACTGTGAAACTTCTTACCTAACGAGGTTGCGTTGGCACCTGTTGCCGAATATTTTAAAAGAAGACTCGATGCATATTTAACCAATGTGGGCGCAGAAGGTCAATATTGTAGGAACAGGGAATTGGTTATTCCTATTTTCAACTTCACATTCAGCCGCTATTCTATTGTTTTTAAAGGTAATATAACAAGTACTGTGTTCTCAAACACTAAGAATACTCCTGTCATGTAGACGCAAATCTCAAGGAACATCAACTAGCTAGCTCCGTCAAGCCAAGTCGTAGGGGAGTAGAAGCAACTAGTAATACAATCGGTTCTTATTGATTATTCAGAAACATATTGCATTCAATAAGATAATATGAAGCAATTAATGTTAAGCAAGTGCAAACAGTGTGCAAAGTGCCTTAAAATCATCATTCAAGATGTAGATTTTGACTAGTATATTCTAGAAAGTTCAAGTTTTATTTCAATATATTAACAGCTTCTAGAAAACTACGCATAAAATGCTTAGCTGATAAATAGCAACTAGGCACAAGAAGATATTTAGCATCTTATTTCTACGCAAATAAAATGAATTATTGCGTCTGTGTTTAAATACTTAACATTAGTTCATACTGTCACCGCGCGTGATACATACTGCTCCCAACCTTCCAGATAAGATGTCGCTGTTTTCTTCTCCGGCATTCAAT
Source organism: Schistosoma mekongi (assembly GCA_034768735.1). NCBI lineage: Eukaryota > Metazoa > Platyhelminthes > Trematoda > Strigeidida > Schistosomatidae > Schistosoma > Schistosoma mekongi. The sequence continues at coordinate 41,076,718 of CM068309.1, forward strand.
AGCTATGTCTCTAATGCCACAACTTTTATTAAAAAGTCAATAGAAACTAAAGTTTTTGACGATGCTGGATCAAAGGGTGCCTTCATTGTGAGTATATTTAAATACTTGTATTACACCATGAAGTTTATGTGCATACATTGTGATGGTTAAGTTGATCTATGATACTAAAACAGCAAACCACGTTAAAATCTAAGATCATTTTATGTCGACGAGAATTTTTTAAATGTGGCAACATATTCTTATACATGCAGTTTGTTATAAACGGTACCGTTTATATATATATATATATATATATATATATATATATATACCGTGTATGACCTTACCACATACTGGATGTTTATTAAGGTCTATTTAATTTTTCGTTACATCACAACTTTATCAGTGCTATAAAAGTAGCTTATCAATGCCAGGCGTAATGGATTAAATTAACTAGTAGAACTTTCAACTGAAATACAATTGGAAAAAGTTACAACTGGACGATAGTGAAAGTGGTTAAGAATCAGTTGAGATAAGTGTAGTACTAATTCGGGTGTCCTAGGATCCACACAGTTCTATAAGAATGTTTAGTTGTCTACTTGTTAAAGACTTTCGAATTTTTCTCGTACTCAGTAGCTGACTATAGGTGGTAACTTCTAAGCTAAATTTCAGTGGTGTTGTAGGTAATTCGACGTTGATAAGAATGTTTTTTAGATACACTGATTTAGGGCAGTCGGTGTTAAATCTTTCCACTTGGTATTTTTTTGACTGTATAGTACTTTGACCCTCAATCTTAAACTGTGCGCATTCCTCTGTAGGTTATGTCGAGGGGTGGGCGTAGCAAAACATCAAGTAAGAAGACATGTGCATTATGTTTTAAGTCAGGTTAAGTAAAGATATCTGTTAGTTACCATCAAGTTTAAACTGGTTTAACTGAGCACTTATTGTTTGTAAGCTGACCCATGTAACAATTGAATTACAAGTTCCTTGGACTGGAAAGGTTTTTCACGTATTCTCTTGGAAGACAAGGAATTAGTCTGTTGGTGCAAGCTTTCTATTTTTAATCTTTGTGATCCCAATTTATGGTGTAAAATATTTAATGGAGCTGGAATTCAAGCTATTATTATGCCGTGGTCGTGTTCACCTTTTATTTTAAGTTTTGAGCCTATGTATTTTTCATTATGCTTATTTTCATACTACAGCTGTTGACACTATTTCATGCTTTAAGTTCCGTATTACTTTGGTTTTCAGACTCTGCGTGTTAAATAGTAGTGGTAATGATAATAAGTACTTTATCTAACAGTGTGCTACGTACAATATATAATGTTTGCTATAAGTTGACGCAGATTATAATAACGGGTTCAATTGCAAGACTGAAACATTGTGTTAACAAGGAATCGTTATCCTTGAAAATGTTTAATAAATTTACCATAACCTCCCAGAAATAAATAGGTGGAAGTTAATTGCAGTAATTTGTTGCTTCCGGGGCTAAAAGCAATTGGTAGGAATATCTGGTTCAAAGTTTTGTATTAGTCGACATTTATCATCAAAGTGTATTTTCGGTCTTTAGAGTTTTATTTTTAGACTAAATGTGTGTTTTGGTGATGCGAGGTATTCAGTCTTGAAGGCACTGATATTAACAGTAAAAATTGGGATCTATTTTTACATGTTTATCTAATTCATGTCAGTCTCTAATGTAAACTATCTTTACAGTGAGTGATCTCCACTAGCATAATTAATATTAGATTTATTAATCAAATAGGCTGTAAATGTATTTCTTCTGTTAGTATGTATTATCTGATCACTCTTGTGAATCCGGGATTAGCTCCTGGATCACTTACAAAATTACTAATTTACTTAACTACATGGAAATACTCACTGCTTCTTGCGACTAACTATTCTTTATTTTGTCGTTCCACACTTTACGATTGTTTTAAATTCGAAGTCAAAAAAATAAAGACACCAGTCTCTTAAGCGGTTGAATCCGTATATTGCAATGAAATAAATTAGTGTATCCAGTTATTTGTAATACAAATGGTAAATGTGGGACGTATTTTAGAATTATTTTGCTAATCAGGGTACAAATTACTTATACACTTAGTAAATAATGCACTTGACTTTTAGTCTGTGGCCTAAAAATTATAGTCCAATTCATGCTCTCAAGCGTGACTCAGAACTAAGTTATATTAAGGGTGTTGGTAGTAGTAACATAAGTGCTCTATATGATTATGTGAAATTTATTGAATATATAATTTTCTTTGTTCAACACTTTATACGTAGGGAATGAATGCACCGATAATTGGACGTTATGGCGTAACTATCACTTCAGGTGGTACAATTAATCTTGGCCGCTTCAAAGATCCACGAGCAATACTTCGTGATGCTCGTGATAATAAGGTGGTTGTTCCACCGGATTATGGTAACATATCAACGAAGCCTATACCAGCTACAAGAGGTGGTGATATATCCTCTGCAGACCTGTCTTATGATCAATTAAAAGAACAATTACAACAAAGTGGTAAACTATTCGAAGATACTGAGTTCCCACCTAATGATAGAAGTTTATACTTTAGTCAAAAACCACCAAAACAAATACAGTGGTTACGTCCACATGTAAGTTATGGCCATTATATTTATAAAAAGCATGACTAGACCTGATTATCATTCTACACTTAGCTAATTTTATTTGTGAGCAGAAAACGTCCACTGAAAAGTAAAAGGGCTATAATTTGGTTTTGCAGAAAGTTATTTTTTCGTTTTCTAATTTTAAAGCTGCACAATATGTATATATATATATGCATGTGTATATTTACACATATATATACATGTTTACACAGTTTTGAAAATAAAATTGTCAGAAAGCGACCTCTTTACTAAATAAAATTATAAGCTTTATTTATATCAAGTTTTTTGAGTTGGAAATATACGTCAATTACAGAGTTCGTCCATACTTGTCTATGCATAAAACGCTTGAATATGTTTACTAATTTATTTGTATTATCCAGTTTTACTCGTATATGTTCTCTGCTTATGTGATTTTATTTGTTAGTTTTATGATTGAAACATAATCCAGGCTTCTTGCAAATTTCCCAATATTCCCTGTGTCGTACTCAGAGTTTTAGATCATTTTTACTGTCCACTTAGTGAGTAAGCGCTACATAGTAAAGTGTTTATGACTCACAGTTGCAGTTAATTCATAATTTATGTTGAGAGTACACTCTATTCAGAGCACCTTTACTGAATGAACAGTAAATGAAACTGAAAGTGTTGTGTACGACAAACGTATTGAAAAGTATAGACCATTTTGCATAAACTCAACTCAGAAATATATACTAACTTGTATAGGCTATTTATTTTTTCATGATATTGTATGAAGTCTGCATTTAATTTGTTTACTATCTGGAGTTTTGTCTGGCTAGCTTGAGCTTTACTTTAGAGGTTATTACCATCACAGACCGATATCAGCTAATGTAAACGTTGGGACATAATTATCAAACGGCTCTCGTTCATCGTCTTTTCGTTGTTTTCTCTGACGGAAGTAGTCTTTAAACAGCTGGTTCATTTTCTTCACAAAACCAACAATTCGAATTGGCCACTTAACTTGACGTTTGTCCAAACATTCTAGTCATTAATATGTTCATTCAATTAAAATAAAGATTGATTGCTAACTTAGGCAAAATCATGTGATTTATGTCACAAATGTGTAGATAAATGGTGAATAATGATGTTAATACATTCAGTTTAGAAGATGTAAACTAGTTCTGAACTTTTTCTTGTCATTAATTTCCAACAAGAATCAGGCTGAGGTTCAAGACTTACTATTAGTTTGTTTCTAATCATCCTATACAAAATTAGTAGTGTCATGTCATCTAGCCTATTGACTTAATTTTATTCTTTTATCTGTATCTTATGTTTAGTGCTGATGTTTAGATATATTAACGACCCACCAAAAATTTTTTTTAATTGTAACTTGTGTTGTGTGAAATACAGATACTTCCAGTTGGAGTTATCAGGTGACTTTTGAGAATGTTGCATATCAAACTTACTTTGTAAGTCTCTCAAAAAACTTAGATAAAGAAGAATTTTCAAACATTTTTTTCAGATTTAATTAATTGACGTTACAATACTACTATATATTTGGAGCACGGATCTCTTACTCCACTGTCATTGTGTTTCGACATATTTGTTGTTGTTGCCGCTGTCGTCGTGGTGTGTATTATGACTAACAGGCTTGAAAATAGGAATCACAGCAGTTGTGCTAAATTACAAAATTTACATGATTTCTTCGTTGATTGTCCTGTACAATTTTGGAACTATTTTTAGTTTCACATTGACTGACTTTCTTTAGACAACAATGAAAACCGGAAGATCTTGGACAGCTACTTTTTTCTAGCACGCTCATTCATGCTTAAAACAAGTATCGAAACAATGGCCTTTAGGATTTGTGGTGTGCACCTAATTTTTAAACCACTGAGAAGGCATTCAATAATAACCAATGTATGTTAACAAGTGACTAGCTTTGAATCGTGACCTTGGCGCTCTGGTGAGATGACGTGACCAGTCGAGTTCATGCACGTTGAGTGTGTCAGTTACCCACTTGTTTTAATGAATAAGATAGAGGAATGTCATGAGTTGACCAAAATCAGAAGTGTAAGCAACTGTATGCCAGCTTGAAGGCATAAGGGTTAAGAGCTCACCATGAAGCTTGAAGTCACTTGGTTCAGTACCCTGTAAATGCTCATTGCTGAGGAGTCCCGAAGTGGAACAAAACATTCAGTGTTTGCTGGTTTTCAGTGGTTGTTAAACCAAAATCATTTTTGTAATAAGAAATTCAGATTTATCTCTATCTGACTACTTATTCAAACTCACTGATCAATTAATGTATAGATTAATAAAATATCGATCAGAAACCATTTTATTTTACATAGAATTATACTAGTAAGAGTAATTCATATCTCCACTTATGCAATTTGAAGAGAACCAGTACATTTACTTGAATATACATATTCAAGACAAGTTGAGGAAAGATAACCAACTATCTTGTAATTATGTTTATTAAGGAAATTATGTATATGCATCTATACTTTCCTACACGTTAATTCATATAACAAAATATCCACTTTGATAAAGAACAACCTATGCGTTTTGTTATTAGATACAAATAATAATAATAATAATAATAATAATAATAATAATAATAATAATAATAATAGTAACAATAATAGTAATAATCAAGTGAGATAAAATGAAAAAGGGACAAACATTTTGTTAATTGAACAAAATAGTTCTAGATTTAGACAATTTTCTTATTTGTTCATTTAGATATTTTTGTACATCTGCTTTCTGTTTGCATTCCTATTACATAATCCAATGAGCTGATTGTAGATGTGCACACTTTACAACAGATGATAAGAATTTAATGTTTGCATCAAAATAACAAATTATTTATTATAGATTGATCTAGGATTTATTTGGATTGAAAAGGGAGGCGTGGGGAGGGGGTAAGATTTCGTAAAATTTGCTTAGAGAGAGCTATCGAAAGATAAAGAGGACTGGATGGCAAATGTTCAGTTATAGTACACCATTCTCTATTGAGTCGAAATAAATAATTATATTCTTATACATTGAGGGAACTAAGAGTATTAAGTTGAACAATGTTTAGTCAATGGATGCGCGATTTTGAATAATCCGAAGACTAGGGTAGAACAGTTGTTCAGTGCTGACTTATTTCAAGTGATTTAATAGTAAAGTGTGAGCATGGATTATAATCCGAAATTTAACAAGTTGAATTATCCACAGTTATGAAAAAGTAGGTATTACCTGTAAGATAGAGGGATTTAAATCCGTCTTATGGTTTAAGTTATAGCATTTGCTGACAGCGATCAATGTAAAATAGATACCGTATAATAACGGATACGTACATTAGGACTTTAGTAGTAACAACTAAGTCAAGAATTGTTTCTTGATGATCATTGGTTTCAACTAGCAGAAATGAGATCGATTGTGTCTGTCTGATGGTTTTAATTCCTTACATGCACAAGGAAGTATCATACTTTTCTACTACTATTGTACGGCATTATTATTATCCGCTACAATCTTTATAAATTGCAAGAAAACTGAATTACGAATGACTAACTAATTATGTATCTTGAAGTGATGATAAAGGCTTATATTGGATGTTTTTAGTTGTGTTATGTTCTAAGAGCTTCGTGGTTGAATTGTGAAGTTTTCCCTGTCGTTCAGGTCAATATCATTAACAATTACTTCATTCAATCGTATCTATCAAAATCAGTGAACATAAGACAAATGAAATTCCATACAACATTGTTCATTTTGTTCATAATTGATATATGAACTGCTGAATTCGAAACTCGGATAATAAATGTATTTAAGTGAGATCCGCTTATGAGAAGCAATTTGAAGGTGTTTCATTTGAAGCCTCTAAACCACTAATTCAGTGTCACATTGTAGACGACTGGTTTCAACCATATTAATTATCCGGTAGATGGAGTTACACTCATCTAACGACTTGACTTACAGGCACTATCTGCTGGTACTTTTTAGTTGCCCAAAACAAAGGAGATAAGGCGAGATCCGAGTCCTTGACAGGGAGTTCGATATGTTAGCCGCAGAGCCACCGCTTCACCAGCCATGCCTTGAAGCATAATAAAAGACATACCTGTAGATATGAAGTTGATGTTTTCGGATGTTGCGAATCTCTGGAAATCAATACAGTAGAAGTGTTTGGCTTATTGCACCGTCATTCTCCTTAATATTTACCTTCTATTGCTTTTTTTTCACTTGCCAAATAGTTTATCTCAAGCTATCGTGCATGATGATGCTGACTTAACTTACCAAGTGTATTTATCTGTTAACAGGCACTTTCTATTTTTCTTAGCTTCTAGTATATATCTACATCAGTGGTATACAAACGGACTTTCTTGTTTTTGCCACTGGTGATCATCATGATGCTATTGTCATTTCAATGGTACAAACTTCAGTAGTTTACACTATGATCTGTCAAATTAAATTGATTTTGTGTTCAAACACCACCTAACTCACTTGTACCAAGCCCCATGTAGTTTCAGTCGAACTGGAATTGGCTTCATAAATTTCCATTTCCACAAATAACTTTGAGGCTACTTTTGCAAATTTGAAGGAGGTGGGTCATGAGGAGGCATGTAATACAAATCTCAAAATTCTTTCGAATTCCTTAACCCTGAGATAAAATAGCTGTTTATCTGGAAATTACTTTTGGATATGAGGTAAATTGTCTACAATTCGGTCGTGGAACCATTAGACCACCGGTTCATCGTCCAATACTAGAGCACGTGGAACCAGACATCCTTCTTCCTTAGTTTGTCATCCCCTTATAGAGTTACGATTACGACAGAATTTATGCGGAATTTCAAATCATTTAATAGAATGTTTCTTAGTTCTCCCATATACAAATATAGTCTGGGGAGCTACCTCTGGACTATTGATACTGCGGAGTTCTAAGCTCTTGAACACCAAATAAAATTAGAAACCTATCATTTTGTATATTCTTAGTCATGTCATTCTCGATTATCGTATTTTCTATCACAGAAATTACTTAGACAAATAGAGCAAATGTCATCTGTTTTATACAGAATATTTGTTTACAATTACTGACATTAATTTGTGGATGAATAAAAGCAGAATGCATACATTTCGTATATATATACATACTTACTGAAAATGTGGAAACAGTTAACTATTGACTTATTCGTATGTTAGTTGTATGAATCCTATCCCAGTCCATGAGTTTTTTGTCATTTGATAAATACATCCATTTTCATAATGTACACCAAACCGGATTACAGATGTTGGTAGTTTACATCAAGGGCTTATCATATCTAGACAACTATTGAAAACAAAAAATTACTTTACTGTACTAGCATACAACCCTTAAGATGTGACATCATCAAAGTTCTAAGGCATATTATCGTCCGGTAATAGCATTATTTGTAACCTCGACTTTTTGTGGCACTATTTAACATTCAAAGTCATATGTGAAGGTTTTTTAACCAAGCACAACAAATCAGGCTTGATGGCGAACTGACATTTAAACTTCCAGTCTTAAGTGGTATCCATCATGGATGCTAAGTATTCCCATCTCTGTGCAACTTCTTTATAGACTTATTATTTGAAAAAACGCTCTCTTCGTCGGAATTTTCAGAGACTTATCTCCTACCACTAACTTGAACTATGCAAATATCAGTCCTGTTTTGGGAAGGCACTAACAATATGCAGTGTTTTTGATCGTAATAAGGAACGATCAAAGCAAGTTTAAAATGTGTTTTTACCTTTGAATGCTAAATTTTGTCTCGGAACTGGTCTGCGTTAACACCTGAATTAAGGATACAAAGTGAAGTAGTTGAACGGACCGACTACTCATAACTGAAATATGTTCGGCTATGATGGGTTGGTGTCTGACGAAATCTAGATATGGAAATAGGAGACGCGATGGGATTTGGTCAATATACATCACTTATGTCGTAGGCAAGATGTCTGTCTGCCAGTCAAAGAATAAATGTGCAGTAATCAGCTCTGTCTGGTTATAATTGATGTGATACTCCATTTTTAAGAGTAGACAACATATGTAAGGTATTAGTTTTCAATCATAGATGCCTTTGAAATACTGCATGCATTTGCTAGGATCATCGAGTAAGCAATGTTGAGATTAGACACAGGGTATTCTGGAAATAAAGCAAATCAGTTTGTCAAGTTGTGGATATTCATATACTAGGATGATTGAGACATATATTACGATTACTTTGGCACCGATTATCTCTATATGCATGGGAGTAGGATAGAAGAAAGATATAGACAACCTAACCATTTCACCATGTATTCGCTGACTGTCAGTCTCGGCTGTGTTGGTACATATAGACTGAGTGGTTGGTTTCAGTGAGATTGTCGTAACTAATGATAAGAGACTGGGTAGCATGGCTTACAATTGGTCTCAGTGGCGTACATATACCTTCTTTGAATAACACTCACTGTTCGTTCTTTCTTAAATACTACTGATATTGTTACTACTTTTATCACTTTTCTATTTGCCTTGCTGGCCTAATCAATAAACATATGACAGGTCCTACATTATACACGAGTTATTGACTGGCTGCACTCTCAACACTCCCCTGAGGGTCAAACCAATAACCTTCCACCTTCATGAATAGAACTTAATCTTCACATTAGTTAGTATTATATGGCTTGAATTTCGTAGTCCTTTTGTCTGAAGGCTAAGCGTTTGCCACTATGATTGGGTATCCTGGGCTCGACCCCTGGCAGTGATGTAGATAATTACTTCCGAGGAATCCAATACTATGACGAAACAACCGTCTTAGGTATCCTAGCCTCCATTATTTGTCTACCTACAGTCAATCCATGCTATAAATTACAAAATTTAACAGTCTACACAAATGCCCTGCATTTATAAATTAAAGGTGCTGGTAGTTTTTACTTCATTTATTTTGTTGAGGTATTATTATTATCTATTCGGTCTTGAAGTTTCTTAAGTGTAGGTAAAGTTGTGCAAACCACTAAATGAGGTACATTGAAAAATGCATACCAGGCTTAGTAATTTACTTAATGTAATAAAGGACTGTATCCGAAACGTTTAGTGAAGCTAGAGGATATCATATGGTATTTTTATTTATATTAGACTTGGTTGCGTTATTTTTAAAAACAAAGTAAATGATTATTGAATGTCTGACATTGGTTCTGATCATTATCAGCTGAGCCATTCAGCACTATGTTTAGACGAATGCAATTTAAAGAACCTTATGTTTTAAATTGACTTATTTAACGGCTCTTTATGAACGTACTCATAATCAGAACAATTAATTGTTTGATTCATAGTATATTTTGATAGTAAAGGAAATAAAATAATATATCGCCATAAGGAACCTGATGAAGCTCGAAAGTATTCTCTTAGGTTATCCTAACAACATCAGAAGTTGAGTGTATGGACTGGTTTTCTTGATAGTGTTCATTCCACTATTACTTTACAACATCTATAATCAGGATTAGTGATGTTACTAAGAAAGCATCTTAAAAAGAATATGTGTGTATATGGTACAGCGAAGAATGTTAATTTTGAAGTCATCTACGTGATATTGACTAAACAAGTGAAAACAGACTTAGGCTAAACGAAGTGACACTTGCTTCTTTGCTCGAATGAGAGTGCATGTTGACGATGGTATGAAATAAATTTACCCAGAGAAAAAGAGAATTGAAAGAATTTTCATGGTTTCATAGATTTATTGAAGTTTTAGAAAGAATAGATATATTTCCGAAACCATAATTCGTTAATGAATGAGAAGATAATTGAAGATAATTGACCAAAGCAACCAGTCACATATATTAAGATGAACTTGTATATTCCCGTTGATTTGTTATAGACTGAAGCTGGTCTGTCATTGTTGCTATATGTGCATCCTGAACGGATTACCTTGATATGGCGAATTTTTCACAAGTATTATATAAGTTGGATTGTGACTGGCAAGTCGTATTGTGAACATCAACATTGGGATGCAAGTACATCCAGCCGATGAGTCCTAAATAGGACGAAACGCGCGTCCTGGATTCCACTTGCCAGTCACAATCCAACTTATATAGTCACACATATATTTTTATTATAAAAAACAATTAAACATTCCCAAGTTCATCTTATCACAGAATTCAGCTATCGGATCAGGCTATCATAACTTATTATGTATAGAATCTTGTTCTAATAATGAAATATTACTAAAAAGGCTAAGTCAACTTAAAATAAGACAGGACGAAGTTAAACATCAGCTAAGTAATGCACTCAACTTATGAAGTGATCTGGCATCTTAACACTTATCAACAATCTAGTAATACTAAGGCAACCTTCAACCAAGTTGTAAAAATGTTCTGAACAAATCTAACAGTATTATCGATTAAATTAACGATTTTATATGATGTTGATACTTTAATAAGTAATGAATGACCAATTATAAACCAATAAGAATATTGTATATGATATAAATTTATTGTAATTTAAATAATGTTCGTCAGTTTTCTTAATCAGTGAGTTAATAAGTTGTTTGTTTACATTGATGATTGGTCACTGAGTAGTAGTAGTAGTAGTAGTAACCAAATATCATGTTTGTTTAGTATTTCTAGTGTTTATCAAATTCTATCAATGAAGTTGCAGTAATATAACTACTAGTCTAAATGATTCAATATTATATGCATTATATTTTGAGATTAGGTGGTTGGAGTTAGTAGTCTACAGGAAATACTTCTTTACCTAAGTTTTGTGTCAACTGATATTTGTCAGAAAAGATGTACCTACATTCTTAAAGCACTTAAGACTATGTTACCCATTTTCTTAGTCCGTGGTGTTATTACTGAAATATATAGGCCATGCGATTATTTATCCACTTCGACCTTAACAAGCTATGCTGATCAATGCTTACATACTCGAATATATGGATTTATTCTACAAAAAGTAGTCTTAAAGTGCCGTATTTCTAACATGTAGTTACATGTATGGTGTGTAAATGAAGTAGCTCAGTGGTCATAGTCCATCTCCATTTCATCCTACGTTCGTTAATTTGGGAAGTTGGATGACTATGCTCTCTGTCACACCAACAATGAAGATATTATTCTAGAATATAAGTTTCTACTTTGTTATTCACTTGTATTATTTTAATATAGGTGAAATATCCACTATTTAAACATTAGGTACTATATGATCTACGATAAGTAGGTTAGAACTGATGCCTTTTATGGTTTTTATGAAGAAATAAACGCTATAGCTTCATTCTCTTCAAAAGATGGATGTTATGCACACTCTGAGGAGAGTTACAGATGAAGACCACAGCTTTCTAGTGTAAGTTGTATCCACTAGTGAATTTAGTAATGTCATGTCACAAACTGGACTCAGTTAAAAAACGACAGAATATCAGATGACAATGAACAGCTACTTCCTCCCAGTGCATAGCTCCTTAACAACGTGCTTGCAAGACCTATAAACTTCAGAACACAGAGTTGATATCTTATAATGTATATTCCTAACTAGCACAACCAGATCTGCAAGTTGTCAGTCCGTTGCCTGATTAGGTCGCAGATGAGCACTGTTGAGGAAACACATACTAGAATGGTTACTAGCATTTCTTTAATTGAGGTCACACAGCGATATTAAACAACAGAAAATGAATGTATGTGTTCACTTTTCAGTGGTTCATCAATAGACGACGGCCTTTGTAATTTGCATTATTTGTATAGTCATTGTTATTTCAACAAAAGTTTGTCTTACTTACTGCAATAGGATTTTTCCATTCTGATTGCTGTGTTTATTTCTATCAATCATCTTATTTAGGAAATATGTTCAAATCCTGAATTTATTACTGGTGGTGCTTCACGCTTCGATGTACGTCAAGGTGAATTAGGTAAGACTTAGTGAAAACAATGAACTTTTATTCAGTGCTCTCTTGTTATTAGTTTTATTACATTTGTAGGGAATATTTATGCTATCAGAAGCACAAATATTCGGCAAATGATTAGCCTATCTCTACCAGTGTACACTACCAATGTCACGCTAATAGCATCCAAATTTCGGAAAGAATACAGCTATGTATGTCTATCTTTATATAGATGCAAATGTTATTTCATGCTTGGTCTGGAATAATTGCTATTTTGACTGTAGGAAGTGTAATAGTTGATTGCGTTGGCTACTTTACTCATTATAGAAGTCTGATTAACCTCAATCAGTCTGTAATTGATGAAATCTAGACACATGCAGTAAGTTTGGTTGACTTCTATTGAGCAGGTAAGATGTAATTCTGTCTGCCAATAAGCTATGTATAATACGAAACAGTCTCTTTCCTTTCAATCTATGTACGTAAACTTCTGGCTATGATAGTAGAGGACATGAAGTGTTCTGTCACAGGTGCATTTGAGGCAATTTTTATTTACGATGTCATCTCAGAGTGAGTGATAGTAAGGCTATGTATAAGATGCCAGATAACAGTTGTGTCGATATACTTCTAGGGATTCATTGACTAAAGTGGTCAAAACATATGTTACCCATATCTAGCTACCAACTTTCAGTGGGTAAGTTCGTATTGTATTGCGTGTATTCATTGTAAAACAAGCAGCCGATTTCATGAACTCGTTGTGGACGTTTAACATCTAGCCAGAAACTTGACGCATTGATGCGACAGCTCTCAGTGAATGGATATAAGAAGAGAGAATAGATGTTTATCAAATATGGGTTGTTTTATGCAACAAAATAACAAATTTATACACAGGATAATAATGGTTAGAAATCACTCAAAATATTAATGGTTGTTGGAGAACGATCTTGTAGGGGATTCTTCAACAACTTAGATTATGGTATGATTATCATACTTACTTGTTGATCATCATATCACTTCCTTCTCAAAAGTAGACATTCATGGAGTATTCCTCCTCACATTGTATTACCTTTTAATTTAGTTTTTCCATCTTACGACAGTAGGGACGGTCATATTAATATATCAGAGTTTCTTTCCAACCATAGTTTACATTTTTTCGTGACTGGGAACATTTCAGTATACTTTCCCTCTGTTATGACTCAGTATTTTGCCGTGTATATTTGTGAGCAGTTTCTTAGAATTTTTGCTGTTCAACTAAGATTTCTTATGTGTTCAATAGATCATTATATTCTTTAAAACTTATGAACTGATTATATGAATTTTCTGTCTTTCGTTGCTCCGGCACCGTAACAACAGAATATGCATTCGACGTAGGGTGTTTCTGAACCCCGTTTTCTTAAATCGACGGAGACACTAAAATTGCTCACTATATTTTCAGTACCGTTGTTGAAAGAGCTTTTCTAAAATAACCCTCCGCCATATTGTTTATTTCAGCAAATAATACATTATATACATAATTAACTAGAGAACCTTGGTTCGATTCTTAGTGAAACGTGAACTCACTCATATTGCTGAGGAGTCCTATACTGGGATGATAAAGCTGTTCAGTGCTTCACGTTTGGTCGTAGAACTACCATTCAATCTGTCAATCATAAACATCATAGAGCCTGGCATGATTGTTTGTTATCTCTAGTTGCCATACCATATTAGCACGACGAGATCAAATTAACAGGATGGACAGAAAATGAGTCAACGTAATTGTAGTAGCAGTGGTAAAATGACTAAACAAAGAAAAAAAGGGATGAGAATGTATACATTAATAAATATTCGGGCTGTAGATCTTGAGAATGAATTCAGGGAATGTGTCACCACTTTGATAGTTTTTGAGTCATTTCATCTTTTGTCACTGGTTGCGATCATCCCATCTAAGTTGTGTATTTCTACCAACATGGTTCAAACTTATCGTCACTGACTTCATGGACTGATGGCACATTTTGGTTTGACTGTCCCAAGCTTTCTTACAGCCTATTCCTACGCCAGCCAATATGATCCATCGATATTGTAGGCGGCTTGACGTACGTAATACATGTCCATGTCTACAACGCTATCAACTGACTTACTATATTTGCCTAGTGCTTTCTAGTTAAGTGGTTTATGGAGCTTTGGCTTATTATAATATTTCCTGTATTAATAAATTCTAAATATTAATAGGAATAGGACAATATAAAAACATATGATTAAAATCAGTTTTTTTAGTAGATAAACTGATTACGTAATGGAAACCATTGACAATTGAATAACTATGTAGAAAACTGTAACTGATGATGTAATTACACACGTACATTGATCAAATGGTAATGATTAAATAAGTATTAATCATAATGCTTTGTAAGTGTATTTATGAAAAGAAGAATCAATTAATATTTAGAGTAATGCTTAAATATCATAAATTGTGTAAAACAAAGTATTATTCATAGTTTATTCAGGATGGGATAATTGTTTATCAAACTACTAGAAATCTCAGTGTTTTACAAGAGGGACGTTATAATTTTAGTAAAAGGATGCTTGATAAATGAAAACTTTGCTGATTGTAACCTACTCATGTAATCCCGAGTTTACAATGATCAGGTCTTAATTGTAAATGGTTTTCACTACAAGTTTTGTTTTTAATTTGTTAAATGTAACAAGAATCCTAACTAAGCTATTTAGTACTTTGTTAGTAGATGGTAGGTAATTGGGCAAATCCGATTTGAACGACCCTGATCATGGGTTCGAGCTAAGGTCTTTAACTATGATTTTAGTAATCAGATTATACCATTTGCTTTCACAACAAAATCAATTACTTATCATGTTGGATAGTATTCAATTTTGTCTTTCAGCATTCACTGGACAGCTAGCTCTATTTATCTTACTGATCACTTGAAGCTACTTGAATTTATTTTCCTAGTATTGTTGATTTATGCTGCCGTAGTCGATTACCTATTAATGATATTTAGATTTCCTTGTGGGTACATAGGTGTGTCATCAAATTTTAGCATAGTGTATGATATCAACTAACCTACCACTGAGATTTGGAATTCGTATTTGTAGCTTGTGAGGAAGATTTTAGGAGTGCTGTGCTCACTGTGCTAGATAGTTAATTAGCATTGTTATGGATAACCATTATGTGTACTGACCAGTCAATATGTAGTAATTAATTAGCAGAATGGTTTTCTAGTGCTTTATGCCAATAAGGTTCTACCGACCAAGTTACAGTATCACTAGTACTGTAAATGATTAAACGTAGCGTTCATTATGTAGTGACATTAAGTAGTTGGAGATGGTCAGTAAAAAAATGTGTCCTTCCTTAGGTTTTGTTAACGAAGCCCAAGACGTTACGATGACTCACATGTATCAGTAGTAACATCTCAGAGCGTCAAGTTGTTTGGCACAGTTTCTACTCGCACTGAGCACAACTTAACCCCAAAAGTTGTAGGTACACCGTGCTAACTGAGGCTAAAATTGAATTATACAGTATTTCCTGCTGATTACCGCCAACCATGTTACGTCATAATCATTGCGTGTTTAAAGTAGTAATGAGTGCATCCTTTCAATTTTACTAGAAACGTTTAGCTTGTTAAGGTATTTAGAAAGTTACGTTTGTAGGGAAGATAAGAACATTCAAAAGTCAATCATATTTCTGGAAACCTATCCGAAATCTCTGTTTGATAAGTGAGTTTCTGTAACAGACTACTATCATAGCAGAAGGCAAGGATTGCATAAGTGTATAGATTGTGTAGTTGATCGCTTGAATTGATTGTAGCCGTATAATATCAACTCTTAGACCCATCTTATTGATGTAGCGCTCTTAACAAACGGATATCAAAAAACAGACTAGGTGGTTAGAAAATATGAGTCGTTTTATTTAATAAAATAACACAATTATGTACTTAATAAACACAATTAAAATTCATTTCAAACACCTTGAAGGTTATTCACGAGCCTATGAAGTTAAGACATGACTATCAAGCTATATCAACTGCCAACTTCAGGATATTTGTTTTTATATTCAGTGTTACATGTTTGTCGAATTTGTCTGTTAGTTTATAAGCTATATCTTCAGGGGAATGCCTTCTAAGACTTGATTACATCAAATTATTTAGTGGCGTAAATTTTCTTTGAATGCTCTCGACCAACATTTAGTCGAATGTTCAGATTTCACGACGAATTCTGTACAAAGTTATGTATTCACTGAGGAAACTATTTACAAATGCCTAAATTTACTTTATAAAAATAATAACTTCACTGATTGCATTAACTCGACTAGTAAAATGTTAGACCTTAGTTTCGTACAATTTAACACATGTCACTTTTTAGAAAGTAGAAAGATTTGTTCAGAATCGGCCACAGTGGCGCAAGTGTATTCACTCTTTAACCTCATCTAAATCTTGAATTCTATTATTGTTTGCTACACACCTTTACTTTACTCTTCCCTCTTGTATTCTGTTATTACGTTACCTCTGTAATCTCGTAGTGCTAATGTGGTATGGCAACTTGAACCTACGGGCGTATGTGCCCGGTTCTACGCTGCTGCTGCTGATGATGATAATGAAAAAATAATTATCTGTAATTTATCAGGTCTAATTTAACAAATTCTTACTCGCTTAATTCATAACCGTACATCATTTTGTTGCTATATTCTGTATATTAGGTAAAATGTAACTTTACATTTATCACGAACTAAAAAAAGTATTTATTTCGGTTGTCTGATACACTTTGATTATTTAGGTCATATTAAAATTTCAATGACTAAGATGTATAATGAAATATATAGAATTGTAAAATAACGTAAGTTTGATAAAGAATTGTAACAAATCTTTTGAGATTAGTGTTACTATTATAGAGTCTCATATGAAGATGTTTGAATTATAAATTTTAGGTGGTTTTGTTGTTTTTGGTTTTCATCTGCCGTCTGTCCTCGTTTCGCACTGATGTCAAGTAGATATCACAGAAAACCAAGGAGTGTTGATATGAGACGTATCAGTAGTGAGCATATACAGTCCCGCCATAGACTGAGCCAAAACTATGAGGCTTGTAGGGTGTGCTTGATCTTCAAACCACTTACGCTTTAAACGTTTATGCATTTACGTAGTAGTATAATTACTTTCGATACTATTTTATTAATCGTTCATTATCAGTTATTTTACTTTATAGTGATTACTACTTGCTGATTACTGTATCAGATATTTGGTGAATGAATATGAGTGTTACTTCTGTTGTTTCTGAAGCTATCAACTTTAGTAGATTCGATAATAGCTTGGTAAAGTCTGTGATACTAGTCTTTTTAAACGAAACCGATTGACATCTAGGATGATTTCGGTTACGCTTTAAAACTTGTATTCTTCATCATAGTGTTTATTTTACTTCCAAATTCCCACCAATGTACAGAAATTATCTCTTTGTCTTACTTGGAGAGAAATTCAAGTTCTTATCTATTAGCGTAGTTCTAACATCTTTAAATGTTAAATTGACAGATGAATCATTGGTACTCAACTGATGCATTTATTTCCAGGGTAACATGAAAGTGATTTTTTACACCCCCGAATTGTATATAAGAGAGGATGATATATATGTTATTCTAAAACCTAGTACTTAAATACTTGACACCCTATTGTCTGGAATAAGATTGCATTAGAGTAATAGATTAGAGATAATATACCGTTTAGTTCCAAAAATTAAAATATACATCAAGCGGGATTTATTTTGTACATATCATACAATACTTTTAATATTTGTAATGTTTATTATTACACATCTCATATTATGTTGAAGTAAAGAGATAATGCGCTAAAACTATAA
The DNA here is from genome assembly GCA_034768735.1 of Schistosoma mekongi. NCBI lineage: Eukaryota > Metazoa > Platyhelminthes > Trematoda > Strigeidida > Schistosomatidae > Schistosoma > Schistosoma mekongi. The sequence continues at coordinate 41,094,948 of CM068309.1, forward strand.
TAAGCTATATAATCTCTATGGCTAAATAATAAGACCATGAACTAATATGAACTATACATGGAGTCATTCATTACTGGGATATGATGAGTCAACAGAAGGGACAAAACGCTCGTTCGATAATATTATGACGCAATGAAAATTTTTGGTTGGTTGTAACAAAACGCAAATGAGGTGCGCCTAGTTGATAATGCGTGACTGCCCTATGCCCACTCACCCCCAGGCCGAAAATAGAAGAATCAGAATCGGAAATAGGATCGGGAGCATATTGTATTTCAATCATGCCTTTATATATATACAAAGTCAGACCACACAGTAAACCAATCAAGAATATAACATTGATACAGAAGAAAGGAAATAGTGACATTGAATGAAGACAACTTGTACATAACTAAGTAACTGTAGTTCATAGTAATAAACAATATGCTGAGAGTAAATATGCTAAACGGGAGGACTGGGTAAGAGGAACGTAACAGTCATAGGAATGAAATGTTTACATTATCCACAGTTATAATAATTGAAATAATGTCCTAAAGCACTGTTCTCGATGATAATCAATCTTCTTTAGGTGCCAGGGATATCAGACAACCAGCCGCCTAGATATGTACATTATCTATTATAAATGAGCTTAGCCAAGCTAACTTATCAAATATATAACAAATGACCGTAGTAGAGGTTGACTTTAAAGCCTGTCAACTGGTCAAACTATTTAGCTGTATACATATTAGGGTTTCCAGTCTACATACTATTTTATAATAGTGTGAATAAAAGAAACATAAATTTAAGTCAAATTTTTTCCTTATGTTCATATTTTACACAATAATTAAGAGAACATGTAAAAAGGATCACTTTTCAACAACCAGCTCGTTATTTCTGATGTTCGTTGCATTATCGAATTAACACTAAACATAATTTACAAATGATCAATATGTATTCAAATTTTACGCTTGAATTAAATGCTTTATATAACTACCTTTAGCTGGACAACAGTGAATTAATTACTCACATAACCAATATATATGATAGATAGTGGCTAATATTCGGTCTACTTCAGGAGTCACTGTTATGCGTTTAAATGTTTACATGATATATTAAGATAGTTAGGTGAGTGGTGGTCGTCAGTGAGAAATTCCGTTTAACGTAGACTTCGTATTACTTAACACTCGGTTAAAAGGCCTACTTGAACTCTTGACAGAACTACTGTTCGTTATGGGATTCGAATCAATGTCACTCCGCTTTGGTGTGAGATATTACCACTGAATCTTTGGGTAGCTCCTAACTTCTTGCAGGGCACATTTACACTGATCATTCACTCAGTGGCGACCAATGCCGTGTTTGTTCATTCGTTACAGCGTTATAAATCAGTAAATATGTATTATCACTTTTGTACGAAATATTGAGCTCTATTTTTTTAGTGCGATTTACTTAAATAAATCCTGTTTCTTTGGAGAAAAGTTGAAATATTAATACTCAGTCTTGGACAACGACTTAATATTATTGACTTTAGGTCGTTGGAAGTAGTCGGCAACAAACTTTCCTAGGATTAATGCTAGGTGTCATTTGTCAGCAAAGCGTACCAACAGTCATTAAGGAACTAATGCTCTTATGAGTTTTGAGACCGCTTTTCTTTGCTCCACAATCAAACATTATAATTAGCTGTCTGGTTGGTGGTTGACCTCATATTCTACTGTTATCCGAATAAATCAATGTATATATCTTAGTCGTGTTAGATGCCTGTCGAATCCCAAACGGTGCGTCAGTTTCAGCAGGATTCCCCTTATCCTTATTTGTAAATGTTAACCAGCATTAAACTTATGTAGAACGTGGTTTCCTAGTGCCTACTGATAACCTCCTAAAATCAAAGACCTACGACCGCGTTTCAAATTTGCAGATCGAATTCACTCAGCAGTGGGTGCTAGACAAAAATAGAATTAAATATATCTACTCAATGATAAATTAATTTAAATGTTTTAACATAGCTTAAATGTGACTATAATGGTATCTTAAATTAACTAATTCGTCGATTTATGTCAAGTTTTGTTTATCGTAGGTTTTCCGTTTCACTTATTATTTAGCCTAAATTTGTTTGATTGTGTTAAATGCCAGCTGAAATATTACGAAGGGTCTTTAATTCTTTGCTGATTTTATTTCATAGGTGACTGTTGGTTACTGGCTGCTATAGCCTGTTTATCAATGGATAAAAATTTATTTGAACAGGTTGTAGCAGTAGATCAAAGTTTTACTAAAGAGTATTGTGGTTTATTCCGTTTTCATTTTTGGAATTATGGTGAGTGGAAAGAGGTCGTAGTGGATGATCGTTTACCAACTTATCAAAGATCCCTAGTCTATATACATTCAACAGAAAAGAATGAATTTTGGTCTGCTTTATTAGAAAAAGCTTATGCAAAGTAAGTTTGAAGCAGGTTTACAAAGATGAATTGACAGTAAGTTGGTGAATAGCTATTGAAAGTCGGTTGGCTCCGATACAGTGGTTTTGTCTTACTTTCAGGACTGTTCAGTAATGTATTATGATCTATTGGTGGAGTTCACTCACAGTATACGCGTTTTCTAATGCTTAACCCAACATCTTTTTGCGAATAAGGACATTAAGACTGCGTATGGTGCTTGATGTTAAGGGCCGGATCCCAGTGTATATAAGTCTTGTATATATACATTACACATTGATCGATCATTGAGTATTGACTAATACTATGCTTGCTTGTCTAATTATTGGTGTTTAATAGTATCTGTTAACCAAGTTACAATGTGGCCTCCAGTTTGGAATAAGGTTTAGGTAAACAAGATATTGGTCGCTATTCAGTGGTCAATCAAAGTATAAATCTCAGTCCTTTAAGAGGTTATTTGCCTTTCTGACCAATGCCGAATATCACAAAAGCCAGGTTGTGTATGGTTTCTTACCGACTGCTTTCAACCAACCTAATATGTACATACATTATCAAACCAATATACATAAGAAAACATAAACTGACCTTAGCCAAGTGAATAATTAAGTTACTCTTAATCAAAAAATGGTTGGAGCTCATTCCGGAGAAAAAAATCATAATTATTAGCAGCAGGTATGGCTGACATTATCGATCCTTGTTATCTGCAGTGCTGTGCCTTACAGCTAGTATCCAGCCTTGCCTTAATCTTTTGCTCAGGCACAATAATTTGACTGTTGATCAAGAAGCCAACTAGTCACTAACCCGCAGGCATCACAACAAGAATAAGCCAATAATATACAAGACCTAGTGTTTGTCTTATATGTCCGTCACACGATTTGACCAATCACATGTCTTCTTCCAGACATGTCAGGTATGTATTACAACGATTGTTAAATCGTATGGTGAATACAGACTTTTCTAAAGTCATAAGATGTGGAAAACTTTCAGAATGCAGTAGCTGAAGGTATATGTGTGCACGCCGTTTGTTTTTGACTAATCATTGACCATACACATTGTTTTACGAACAGGGTTAGACAATCTGATTGAATAATTTAAGAGTTTTTCTGTCTTTTCATTAATATTATTAATGACCGAAATAGATCAGTCGTTGTTGTAATGGTACATCGTGCACAGATTATAATTCATCAGCTTAATGAAGAACGCAGGAGCGCTTTACGCGTTTGAAAGAATTCTAGTCCCGATGTAGACATAAATACTGGAATATAGCAGGTATGTCCAACTGATGAGTTCAAAATAAACTGAAATGTACATCCTCAATTCACCTTAACAACCATAATCCAACTTTAATTGTACTTGTATACCAAAGTTGTATCGAGGTAATTCAGTCCGCGTTCACACTTAGCAACAGAAACTGTTAAATTTCACTATTTATCAATATCAACTAGAAGATAATAAACTCATTCTAGCTGTCTACAAAACCTTTTATGAATGTTTTTCGGATATTTACAAGTTACAAGGTCTTAGAACATGTAATTTATCGCACATTTGCATACTTCGCTTCGTAAAATTGTTTACTGTAATCAAACTTACGATATCTAGTGAAATTAGTATTGTCGTTGTTCAGCTTACATTTTATTTGTGCATAATCACTGTAACTATGGTTGTCCATTAGGTTTATTTTTAACTGATAATCTTAACTCTATTAAATGGGTAATTTACTCTCTATATGCATAATAGATTATGCGGTTCATATGAAGCACTTAAAGGTGGTACAACCAGTGAAGCATTGGAAGATTTCACTGGTGGGATTTCTGAAATGTTTGATTTAAAAGATAAAACACCACCAAACTTATTGCAAGTTATGCTGAAAAGTCAAGAGTTAAGTTCACTGATGGCATGCTCAATCCAAGCTGATCCAAATAAGTATGAAGCACGATTACCAAATGGATTGATTATGGGACATGCGTATTCGGTGACTTCTGTTAAATTGGTACGTATTATTTATGTTTCATATGATAATGTAACATAAAAGAGTTTCAAAGAGAAGACTACTTCTTTGATTTTAGACTTGTACTCTCTGGATACTAGTTAAATACATATGTTTTTGATTTGTTAGTCGTTTCCTCAATTGGTACTTTCAAAATGATTTTATCCTCAACACGTACTTCATATTTTCTATGATGAAATTCTGTGCAGCTGAGGAAATTTCAATAATTTAAAGATTCAAATATCTACATTATAAATTGATAGAATTATATATAAGATCGAAAGCAACCGTTCATATTCAAGATTTGGGTGGACAAACTGTTGTATTATTTATTTCTAACAATTATTCAAATGATGTGATACTTTGAATATCACTTTCATTTATAAACTTAGTTGTTTCCATACGTGTTGATCTTGGTCTTTTGACTCCATCAGCATTTATTCATTTGTTGATCCATGGTTTGGTATTTTAATTACTTCAATTTTTAATTTTAACTTCTTATGACTCACTTAGCAAGTACTGGTTGGTGCACAAATCTTCGAACTACGTGTTTCTTTATAAGCCCTTGTGATATTTTCCGCAACTGAATAACAGCACTATGGTGAATTTGTTTTTACAATAGTGCTCAAAAATGACATATTTTTATACATGAACCTGCTCATCTTAATAAAACAACTAGACACTATATCGGTTAGTGGCATATCAGTTGCACAACGTAGTACCCTGCATATATGTGATTAAGTCAGCACATTAAGACGAATACCAAGATAGTAGTGATGCTAGTGATCATAAAAATGATTAGGCTTAGACAATATAGTTCAAGTAGAAAGAATCAACTCTTGAAAGTTTATGAAATAATTTTAGGTTAAAGATATATGAGAAGGTAATTAGTAAGTGAACGTACGTCATTGTGACGGGTTCTGTATTGTCGCCTAAAGCCAACTATTGGTTACGACATTCTCTCGGACCCCAATTGGGTAAGCTGCATCTACTAACACTGTCTAGATCATTTGTCAGTAACTTCATTAATTGATACTAAGTTCTGGTTTGATCATCCCGGGCTTTATTCCTTTCTCTTTCTTTGGCAGTCACCATCACGTGTAGAGTTAAATAGTAGTTAGGTATGGGTAAACATACCAGTTTGCTCACTAATAATGATTGCAAGTCATCAAGAAAGAAAATTAGACACTAGGGTTTGTTGTTAACTCCCTTCTCTCTTCCACCTTCTAGCTATGGACAGTTTCTGTGGACGCTATTAACCGTAAGAACATTCGAATTACTCGGTGAAACGGAATACAATAAACTCTGTACGGTATTTGGTGAACACACACATTATATCAATATATGTAATAAGGTTTATAATCGTTACAATAATGGGAACTTGAATGACTTTACAAAATTGTTAACAGTACCTAACAGTCTGAATGTCATCTGTGTATATATGCTAATAATTAACAATTTTATGATCTAATCATTCTTGCCGAAAGATAAACCTAATAACGTAAGTCACGTTATTGAGAAGGCACTCGTAAACTAAGATACAATTTATAAACTTGGGTTCATTAAATGGTGATTAGTCTAATTATTTATCAATCAGGGTTGTTATTAAATAAATAGTTGTTTTGGTAAAATTCTGTAGGTTAGCAGGTTTTATGTTGTTGCTAGGTCTTCTGTTGGCAACTGAAGGAGGCGATCTTGAAGCCAAAGATGAATAGTCTGCAACATATAAAATAAAACAGAATAATTGTTGTGATAAGGTTGGTGGGATCATTCGAAATTATTCATTCAAATTACTACGATGTGCAAGTCTTTCAAATCATCAGTTTGACTATACTGCCACTATTGAATACTCAGTAGTATATATTTACTCATAATTCACTGTTTGCTAAATGTTATTGTTATTTCTAAATCATGACAGCCTTAATCAACTCAATATCTCAATTATAATATTTCACATAAAACTGCCTTCCTACTATTTGTTCTAGATTCTGCCATTATGTTTTTGTCTATGTTGGAATGTAACTATGACAATCACAAACAAACATTTCATAGTATTTTTTTACACATAAGATCAGGCCTATTAAACAGGAGATGAAAATTCAGCGCTAACACAACCAGTTAATTTTTATGTACCCTTTATATTTCGATTTATACAGTTTAATGATTTTACATACCTCAGTTGGCCAGCCTTATTTCTAGTCTTTACTAGTCGTATTCACCAGAAAGTATAGCGTTTACATTTACCTAAATAACTCTTTAAAATTAGCTCTTGTGTATTTGTTCATCACTCTAAGTATCTTTATCTACGTCTGGTTGATGATTTACTCGGTTAAATTACTCTAAAGAGAGTTCAAGTACTTCTAATCCATTAACCTTATGACATCAGTCTGTTGATTACTGCGTAGTATACTACCTTAAATTTTAGCATTGTTCATGCCCGACTACGTTTACGTAGTCTGAATTATGTTTTTTGCTGTCTAATATAGTTGATCTATGATATAGCCTGGCAGATGAATTTGCTGTAGATCGATTTAAATTAATATTATAATTGCTGCTAGGAAAGAATAAAAAAAACCAATGACATCAGGTACAAACCTGATGTTGTATTATGTGTTTTTACTATTAAAAGATTACACTTGACATCTAATATCAACTTATGAATATTAAGCTCTTTTAAATGAATTTGTAACTAATCGTAAAGTGAAATTTATTGATGATATTTAATTTTTGCACTACTTAATCCATTATTCTGTGAAAATCAATCAATAAATAAAACAATAATGATCGGGTCTAACTTACTTTTGGTATTTTTTTACTGGTACCAATTAGTTAGAAATTAATTCTGACTATCTAATGAGTGCAATATAAATCCTGACTATATAGGGGGGGGGGAACATTTGAATGCAGATTAGAGTTTTCGAATAGTAAAATCCTTGGCTGCAATATGCAATCTGTAATCGTCTCATGTTTGTTAATAGCACTATTTGGTTGAAGTTTTACTTCGCTTTAACTGCTCTTCTGTAGCTAATCACATTGGGCGTTTAAAACCTATAGTCGTATATCGGAATATAATTTATGGTAGAACAAAGGACATAAAAGTGAAATAAGAAGTCGTATTTTGGCATATTTAATGTATATTGGACATCAAATTATCATAAATACAACAACAAGGTTATATTTGAAATCCCATCAAATTTGGACTAATATTCGCCTCCTAAGAATAGCGGACGTCACTGACATTCATGTAAACAGACGTGAACTTTACATTCGAAAAATGATTTTATCTTACCTCTTTACCTTGGATATCAAATTAGGTTTAAATTCTTAACTGTTCACTCTGCAATTTCATTCATATTTATTCATCTTGATTCTTTTCAACTATTTCTGTGAATTAACAAATCAGCAAAAACAAACTTACCCGTTGTCTTTATTTTTGTGCAGTCATGTCGACTAGCTAAATGGTTTCCTAATTATCAACCAACTCTAGGATTTCATTTTATTATTATCATTATTATGAACATTTACTCATCGCTATCCATCGCACATTCACACCTTTATCATAGACTGAACTTAAAATGTTAAAGTCTCACAATATGCATTTATCCTTTACTTCACTGAACTGATATCTAAATGTTTACTACATCTATCTAACGAGATCTCATTTAATCTTCATGTTGGATAGGCTGTCTAACACTAGATATAGTTGAACTCTATTGATTACATGTTGTTAACAACCTCTACAATACTTAATTTAATGAATTGCTGAGTAAGATGCAATGCAATCATTAGTCTGTTTTATAGATTGGTGATTTGTTATCATTTCTGTCTACGATAAGTGTAGTGATTTGAGACAATGCATCCTATTGTAATATACGGTTGTCAGTGCTAAATTTTAGATTACTCTGATAATAATGTACTGAAAACAGTTTTAAAGTAGATATAAAGTTGTTAGTTACTCAACAGTCAATTGTATCATCTTATTAAATAATATACTGTTGTGGCCACCAGCTTTGTCAAAAGAACGAAATCATTGGGACTTGTACTACGACCTGAATTACGTAGACACTGATTGGCTCCAATGCACTGGAGTGGCCAAAGCCTTTCTGCAAAATAAAGACAATCAAAGGATAGGAAGTTAAACCCGGACCTAGATAAGGACATTTCACCAGTAAAAATACTGACTTTATATTACAAATGATAGGCCAATTCGTATAAGAAGGTACAAAGTGCAATCAGGCCTAAACTAAGGTAGCTGTGTTCAGCAAACTGGGATGATAGATTTATAGTAAAATCGCAATGACTTGAAAACAGAAATAGACATGACAATAGTTACTGAGTCTCTAGAAAGCTGACAATTTAAGCAATGCAAACATTTTGTTTACTTAATGTTTAAAAGATACACTGTATCAGTACACATCCCAATATCACCAAAACAAGTATCCAGAGATTTTATTTTCCAGTTCTTTATCCCATCTGTTATGACGAGAAGAAAGGAAGGAGGAGGAGACGATTTGGTTGGCGGACGCGAACACCAATAAAATGCGTGCCTACTTGAGAATGCGCGATTGACCTAAGCCCACTCACCCCCAGGCCGACAATAGGACAACCAGAATTGAGAACAGGAAGACTGAGAACTGAGAACCGGAAGACTGAGAACGTATTATATATTAATCATGCCTATATATACACATAAAATCAGACCACACAGTAAACCAATCATAAATCTAACATTGATACAAAACAAAGAAAATAGTGGCAGTGAATGGGGAGAACTTGTACACAATTAAGTAAGCGTAGATCAAAGTAATAAACAATACGCAAAGAATCAATACACTAAATGAGAGAACAGGGCAAGGGGAACGTAACAGTCATAGAAATAAAATGGTTACATCACTCATGAATAAAATAACGAGAATAGTCCCCCAAAATACAGTTCTGAAAGTTCGTTACTTTTCTTTAGTCGCCCGGCGTAACACCATCATAACATTCATCATCAGTTTATTTCATTAATTCCTTCTTTTATCAAGTAACGAAGTTTCAGGTGTGTCATTGTTTGTATATTGCTGTCATTCTACTTGACTAATATTTGCTAGATGGTTTTGTTTTCATTTGAAGCAATTGGACTTTGAACAGAATGATTAAATATTCACTTTATTGAATTTACTTCAGTGAAAAGTGCTGCATATGCCCGTCCATTGCGATTAAATTGTTTATTTTGACTTTGTTTAAATAACTTTCTATGCTTTTGTGTGCTCCTCACTTTCCCAGGTAGTTAAATCCTAGCCCTAAGTTAATATTACACTCAGCTTTCTAGTTTTGCATCAGTGGTGTAGCTGTCTCATTCCATATCTGTTTTGGTCTATATTCCCTCATAGGATTAAATCCGTAATCTTCAGGCGTTGTAGTAAGCGGTCCATTCAGTTTAATGGAATCCTTAGAACAATAGAGTGGTTTTTGCACCCACATAATAAATGTAGCTTATGGTTTATTATCCAATTCTGAAATTATTTACCAATGGGTTGTAACGTAAATGTATTCGTATGTGTACATTCCTCTTACCATTTTAGCTAGATATATCATTACCAAATAAAACCGGTAAAATTCCATTAGTCCGTGTACGTAATCCATGGGGTGATGAATCTGAATGGAAAGGTCCATGGAGTGATAAATCCAAAGAATGGTCGCTTATCTCACCAGAACAACGACAACAACTTGGTTTAACATTTGATGATGACGGCGAATTTTGGTAAATTACTGTTGAACTAATTATTATAGTTTGATTATATATTTCTCGATTCGCGAACTTGTTTAGTGGGGACTTACTGCGTAATTTGGGCGTTTATATGTTTATTATTATGAAGCTAAGGTCCTTTTATGGAAAAGCTTAAGAAAGATTATTGTTCACAGAATCTCATCGTAGGGTGAAATTAGTTGCACGGTCATTAAAAACACCTGTGGTTCTAAACTACTGTCAGCAGTGTAAGCACACACCGCTTGATACACCATCTAATCTATTAAAAACATAACGAATAGAAAGTACAGATATCATTCAGTTACTTAGTCAAAATTCTATGGTATGAACCTTCGAACTTTCTTATCATCCAAAGTCAATGATGTGTAGATGTTCTACTTGTATTTAGATTATTACAGCAGATATTCAGTATACCAAGCGTTGTTAACGTCTGTAAACAAAATAATTAAGTTGTCTGCTTAATTCAAGTTACATGAATAAATCAGATCAGTTTCCGTTACTCAATTGTATAATGATGATAAGTAAAACTTTACTACATCTATTATTTAAGTTGAATTGTGATCGGCAAGTGGAATCCAGGACTCGCGTTTCCTTCTACTTAGAACTTGGCTGGATGTACATACATCCCAATGTTGATGTTCACAGTGGGATTCGAATTCAGTTCGTTTCGTGCCAAATGCCACCACTAGATTACTGAGTCCTAACATTCATACTTGTTCAACGGACACATATGTGTTAGGATGAACTTGTATCTTCCCGTTGATTTGCTATGGACTGAAGCTGGTCAGTCTCTATTGCTATATGTGCACTTGCCAGTTACATTCCAATTTAAATAATACTTGTGAATAATCACTAAATCGAGGCAATCCGATCAGCATGCACATATAGCAACAGAGACTGACCAGCTTCAGTCCATAACAAATCAACGGGAAGATATAAGTTGATCCTAATTTACTGCATCTTTTATGAAGTTAATCTAGAATATATTATATTATATACCTACTCTGTAAAACTGGAGTAGTGGATAGTGAGTTACGTTTTAAGTGAGAGGAAGTCAGTACTCGGACTGTTTTATGTGTTGCATTTCAGAATCCTATTCAGTTAGATATTTTCATGTACGTTGTAGATTTTGTGTAATTATTTGGATAGGGGGAGGGTTCACGGTGATACTTTTATTTTATTGATGATAAACGTCTCCACTTCACCTAAATTATATTATCTATATCACTTATTGCATACTTAGAGATGAGTTCCCGAATTCTAGTGGGTAGTTATGACCAGGGGAGCCTAGATATATATGAAATAAAACAATTACTGTTCGAATTATATGACGAGTTGCTTTAAGCCAATTATATGCACTATTGGACGCCAACACAGTAGTTATAACCCTCAAGGGTCTACATAGAGATAGACAGACCCTTGGTTTTATCCGTGAAAATGTCTTATATGTGAACTCATGAAGAGCCCCCGACAATTTTTCTGTGCTCCGTGGTTCATGGCGAATCTCCAATTGATATCACTGCAAGATAATTATCTTGTATAAATAAGTGTTTATTCTATTAAATCGACCTAACGCCCATCATATAAGTTTACCAAGACCAATTTTTGTTGTCCTACTAAATTCGATTCAATTGTTAGCTGTTATTGTTTGGTTTAGGTCAATGTTAAAGTGAGTCCTGATGTGAGCATCCACATTAAGACGCAGATATATCCAGTCGATAAGTCCAAAATGGGATAAAACTTGTGTCGTGGTTTCTACTGCTATCCACATCCTAATCCTATTTGAAAAAATACGAGAACTGGTGTTCAAATTTCCTTGCACATAGCATCCCTTTCTTTTTATATCTTATTGTGCTAAACATACACATTTTTCTCTAAACAAGGATGTCTTATCAGGATTTTGTATCGAATTTCGAAAAACTCGAAATATGTCATCTTGGACCACAATCTATGGGTGAAATGCAAGGGAATCGTGTTTGGGAAATGTGCATCGAAGAAGGTTGTTGGAAACGTCGTGTTTCAGCTGGTGGATGCCGTAATTTTCTTGGTATGTTATTGATTATTGATTTTATTCACTGTGTCAAATAAATCAAGTCCCCCGTATAGGGCACTAAGTAAAAAAAATGTTTATAAACAAATCTCCCTTTAAATATAGCTAAATCCTCCTCTGTCCAATTTGAAAGCTAATGGTGGGCGTTTACTATAAAATTTATGCATCCAGTATATTCGGTGATCATAAGAGGCATCATGAAAGGACAGGAATGATCGTAAACGTTTTTTAGGATTAATATAAATGAGAGCTACTTATTCTTTCAAACCATTCTGGGCTTGGTTATTCACAAACTAAGTGGTTCGATAACAGGTGATTTTTTTTTCAATCATGCATATTTTCTGCTGGGAATTTTTCTCTGTAATTCAACTTATCGTATTGAAAACTACGAGTATTATTATTATTAATCTCCGGCTTCTGAATATTGTATGGCATTTGTATTGAAGCTGAAATTATCCGCAACGCTTTCAGTGTTCAGTTCTTTCTACTATCTTACTGTTCATTTGGTCAGTGACCGCTACACTTTATGAAGTGTGGTTTACATCAACGATTTCATTTGAAACCTTAAATTGTAATGTACTGATGTTTTACGTAGTTCTTTGCCAATACTCCTGTATACTCAAATTGCTCATATCTCACAACTGAGGATGACTCACCTATTCACTAAATGACAGGAGAATTGACAAGAATTTCTGGAGACGACACACATAATAAACATTAAAGTAGTTGCAAACAACTTCGGCTTGATGTAGATTTATAGTTCACTTTTTTAGAAACAATTTTCGAAATTTTTTAGATCAATTTCTCCTTTTTTATCCCTATATCAAAAAACAATATGTGTAGATACATTTTGGATAAATCCACAATATGTAGTGTCCGTTGAAGATCCAGACGAGAATGATGAAGAAAATAAAGGTACGTGTTTCAGCTGGTGGATGCCGTAATTTTCTTGGTATGTTATTGATTATTGATTTATTCACTGTTCAAATAAATCAAGTCCCCCGTATAGGGCACTAAGTAAAAAAATGTTTGATAAACAAATCTCCCTTTAAATATAGCTAAATCCTCCCTCTGTCCAATTTGAAAGCTAATGGTGGGCGTTTACTATAAAATTATGCATCCAGTATATTCGGTGATCATAAGAGGCATCATGAAAGGACAGGAATGATCGTAAACGTTTTTTAGGATTAATATAATGAGAGCTACTTATTCTTTCAAACCATTCTGGGCTTGGTTATTCACAAACTAAGTGGTTCGATAACAGGTGATTTTTTTTTCAATCATGCATATTTTCTGCTGGGAATTTTTCTCTGTAATTCAACTTATCGTATTGAAAACTACGAGTATTATTATTATTAATCTCCGGCTTCTGAATATTGTATGGCATTTGTATTGAAGCTGAAATTATCCGCAACGCTTTCAGTGTTCAGTTCTTTCTACTATCTTACTGTTCATTTGGTCAGTGACCGCTACACTTTATGAAGTGTGGTTTACATCAACGATTTCATTTGAAACCTTAAATTGTAATGTACTGATGTTTTACGTAGTTCTTTGCCAATACTCCTGTATACTCAAATTGCTCATATCTCACAACTGAGGATGACTCACCTATTCACTAAATGACAGGAGAATTGACAAGAATTTCTGGAGACGACACACATAATAAACATTAAAGTAGTTGCAAACAACTTCGGCTTGATGTAGATTTATAGTTCACTTTTTTAGAAACAATTTTCGAAATTTTTTAGATCAATTTCTCCTTTTTTATCCCTATATCAAAAAACAATATGTGTAGATACATTTTGGATAAATCCACAATATGTAGTGTCCGTTGAAGATCCAGACGAGAATGATGAAGAAAATAAAGGTACACTAATTGTTGGTTTAATGCAAAAGAACAGACGTAAAATGAGACAAGAAGGTGCTGATTTGTTGACTGTTGGTTACGCTGTTTATAAGGCAAGTTATTCATTGAAGATTGATGGTTGCTTTGTTTATTTTATTATACCGAAATTATCACTAGTAGTTTAATCGGAATAATCATGTGATGAGTTAATGTCTAACTTCGAGTCGTGTACAACTCTATTGCGTAGCACTCAGCTAATACTGTGAATACTGCTGTGTTCTCTGGGCAAGATAATCTAATCGTGATACTTTCACTTTCTGTTTAAACAGTATCATCAACACGTACAACAAATTAAAATCGACAAGTAATAGATTCCCACGATGATATTGCATTCAGTGAGTCAGATAGTTTTATCTAAGCTCTATTGGCTGATAAGTGGCCTAGAAAGTCTAAATCCTACTATTACTTACATTTATTTGATGAGTCTTAATAATATTTATATAAATTAAACCCTGTTCAGACGAAAGTTTAATTTTTTTCACTTCATTACTTCATTCACTTTGGCTTTGAAATCCATATTCATGCACTGCATATTATTTATCGAATCGTTGAAAAATAAAACTAATATAATTGTTGAAACTGGTTTATATTGCATTCTTTCCCGTTGAATTTTGGTGTATAGATTTATCCCTGATTTGAGTGTAAATTTGTTCAGCTTTTCTAAGTTGATCGGTTGATTAATACTGATTTCGAAAGTGCACATGGTTGGAGGAAAACAATTTAAGCTGACTTTGAAACTGCCATCTTTATGCAGTACATATAGCTATTCTACAGTGACACACCCTATATAAGGCAGTTGTGGATAAATGTAGAAATCTGTATTAGAAATTATACTAATTTGCCGCATGCACTCACTAAACGAACAGGGAAAAGATCAGAAGTATCACATACATCACTTAATGAACACTAGAAGCGTTCTGGGTCACCTCTTCCCATTTGTCCATATCTTCTGTACTCAGTACAATTCTTTTACTGATCTACTCTTTTAGGTTAACTACTGAATTTTAAAAAATATATCTTGATATTAACCGGTTTCTGAATCATGAATGTAATTAGCCAGTCAGCCATGAACAATGGGGAGCTTGGCACATTTGCTCATAGACTCAAGATGTTATATCACATATACACGACAAAATGAACTTTAGAAGATTGATATAACAATAAAACACAACGGGAGAAAATAAAGTAGTGTTATGTTATAAAGAATAATTGAATTTACGATCTAAAAGAAGATAAAAAGTGAATGAACTTGTAGGACTTTGAATTTTCCTGAGATATGTCGCTCAATGTCTAGAGCCACTGATTGCAACTTACCCTCTTACTCAACCAGGTAGTTTGCATTCACTCAAACACTTCATGAACTGATGCCATGTTTTCCAACAGGTCAAGCCTCTTACAATTCTAATTATATGCTAATTTTGCACAGTTTAGTGTAGTTTCATATCTCCTTGATTAATTTAAGTTTCAAAAATGACTGGTTCACTTTGCCTTAATATTTGAACCTTATTGTACAATACATAATTGATAAAACAAGAAATGGCACACAGTACTTTTCATTTATGAATTCCAATCATTTTTATTTGTTACAATTGCTCTTTTTCATCTTTTTTCTCCTCTCAAAGTAAGTGAAATTACGATCATGTTTTTTGTGTCTGCTAGAATCATAAATTCTATTATCGATCTAATAAAAGGTGCCAAATACACAACATATGTTTTAATGGGAAAAGAGGTAATTAATTAATAGATAGATAGGTAGATAGTGGGTATAAAATATTCTGACCTTGACTGTGAAAGAAAATAAAGTTATGCATAATTGTATACTTTTGCATTACTTTACATATTTACTTAAAATTTGTCATATTTTATGACTAGAAGATAGTATAAGTTAAAGTTAAAGAAAAAAAACAATACATTGTTGAAAAATACGATTCGAATGTCGCTCTATCTATTTCACTCGATATGAACAACTAAGTAGCATCAGTAACCTTCACTCAGGTGTGTACAACTCGATACTAAGCGCATCAATCAACCAATCAATGCCTGTTACCCCAAGTGGAGCATTCTCCAACCAACTGTGTCCTGGGATTTCCTTTCCAGCTCCTCCCAGGTGCTCTTCATTCTCTTCATGTCTGTTTCCAATTCCCGACGCAATGTGTTCCTGGGTCTTCGTCTGTTTCTTTGGCCTTTAGGATTCCAGGTCAGTGCTTGCCTTGTGACACAGTTTGGTGGTTTCCTCAATGTGTGTCCAATCCGCCTCCAGCGTCTTTTCCTAATTTCCTCCTCGGCTAGAAGTTGATTAGTTCTCTGTCACAGAAGGTTGTTGTTGATAGTATCCGGCCAACGAATCCAAATTATCTTACGCAGACAGTTGTTTATAAATACTTGTATCTCCTGACTGATACTTTTCGTAGTTCTCTGTGCAAGTTTCATCTCCATACAACAGAACTGTCTTCACATTTGTATTGAAAATTTTGACTTTAATGATGACTGACAGTTGGTTTGAGTTCCAGATGTTTTTC
This sequence comes from Schistosoma mekongi, assembly GCA_034768735.1. NCBI lineage: Eukaryota > Metazoa > Platyhelminthes > Trematoda > Strigeidida > Schistosomatidae > Schistosoma > Schistosoma mekongi. Next base: position 41,111,564 of record CM068309.1, read on the forward strand.
AGTTGTAGAAATGCTGCCCTTGCCTTACCAATCCGCGCCTTAACATCCGAGTCAGACCCTCCTTGTTTGTCGATTATGCTGCCCAAGTATGTAAACGTTTCAACGTCTTCCAAAATTTCTCCGTCAAGTGTAATTGAGTTAGTGTTTGTTGTTTTATATCGGAGGATCTTCCTTTTCCCTTTGTGTATTTTGAGGCCTACTGCTGCTGAGGCTGCTGCTATATTGTTGGTTTTCATCTGCATTTGATGTTGTGTGTGAGAAAGAAGAGCCGGCTAGGTCATGTGCAAAGTCCAAGTCATCTATTTGCGTCGATGTTGTCCATTGTATTCCGAGAGTGCCTTCAGATGTTGCAGTCCTCATGATCCAGTCGATGACCAGTAGGAAGAGGAAGGGCGAGAGTAAGAGGCCTTGTCTGACACCGGTCTTCACATCGAATGAATCTGTGAGCTGACCTCCATGCACGATCTTACAATGTAGTCCGTCGTAAGAATTCCGTATGATGTTGACTATCTTCTCAGGTATGCCGTAATGTCGTAGATGGCTCCATAATATTCTCCTATCCACGCTGTCGATTGCTTTTTCATAGTCGAGGAAGTTGATGTAAAGTGGTGAATTCCATTCAATTTATTGTTCAACAATGAACCGTAGAGTATTACGCCGGGCGATTAAAGAAAAGTGACGAACTTTCAGAACTGTATTTTGGGGGACTATTCTCGTTATTTTATTCATGAGTGATGTAATCATTTTATTTCTATGACTGTTACGTTCCCCTTGCCCTGTTCTCTCATTTAGTGTATTGATTCTTTATGTATTGTTTATTATTACGAACTACGTCTACTTTATTGTTGTTCAAGTTCTCCCCATTCACTACCACTATTTCTTTTGTTCGGTATCAATGTTAGATTTATGATTGGTTCACTGTGTGGACTGACTTTATGTGTATATAAAGGCATGATTAAAATATAATATGTTCTCCGGTTCTTGGTTCTCGCTCTCTCAGTCTTCCTGTTCTCAATTCTGGTTGTCCTATTATCGGCCTAGGGGGGGTGAATGGGCTTAGGTCAGTCGAACATTCTCAACTAGGCACGCATCACATTTGTGTTCGCATCCACCAGTCAAATCATCATCCCCTCCTTCCTTTCATCGCGTCATAACAAGAATAACGATTTGGTCGGTACGCGATCGGTCTTTACGGAATCCGGGTTGTTGATCTCTAAGTTGGACGTCGACCGGGTCCTTTATTCTGTTCAATAACACTCTGTTGAAGACCTTTCCTGGTACTGAAGGTAGGGTAATGCCTCTGTAGTTATCACAATTGCTGAAATCGCCTTTCTTTGGTATCTTGATGAGGTACCCTTCTTTCCAGTCTGCTGGAACTTGTTCTTCCTCCCAAATCTTCCTGAAGAGAATGTGGAGTATCTTTGAAGATGCTTCTATATCTGTCTTCAGTGCCTCCGCTGGTATGTTGTCTGGTCCTGCTGACTTACCATTCTTGGTCTGTCTGATGGCCATTTTGGTTACTTCGACTGTTGGTGGGTCTGTGCTTTTAGGGAGATCCGTATCTGCTGCTTCGAAGTGTTCTACCCACCTTTTTCGTTGTTCATGCACTTCAGTGATTGGTTTGCCAGACTTGTTCTTGATTGGCCGTTCTGGCCTATTGAATTTCCAAGCTAGTTTCTCCGTTGTATCGTATATGAGCCTCATATTTCCTTCTCCGGTAGCTTTTTTCGCTGTCATTGCTAGGTCCTCAACAAATTTCGGTTTATCCGACCTGATGCTTCTCTTCACTTGCTTGTTGACTCCGGTGTACTCGGCCTATGCCTTGGCTTTCTCTATTCTTGTCCGGCTGTTATTAATCGCTATCTTTCGGTTCCTCCTTTCTTGGATCTTGTCCAGAATACCAAGAGAAATCCATTGCTTTTGGTGTTGTTTCTTGGAACCCAAAACCTCTTGACATGTTGAAGTTATTGTTTCCTTTATCTCTTTCCAGTTTTCCTCCATATTAGTTTTCTTCTTTGTGACCGGAGTATAAAAGAACATTTTACGAGGACAGCCGTTGCTGTCCAGCTCGCAACCAATGCGTTTCGCTTATTCCAAGTATCTCCAGGTTGTATCTTCTCATTTCTTCAGCTATTTGCATAGTTCTCCCTGTCTCCCACATCGTGCGGACATTTCATGTACCTATATTAATTGTTGCTCTGGTTTTCAGAAAAGACAACGGCCTCGTGGCTTCCGAAGAAATTTGGCTTTCACCATGAGGCGTCATATCACACCTTCCAACTCCCAGGGCGGAGTAAAAATGGTTATAGAGGTTTTTACTGGTTAGCGTTTTTTTTTATCAAGAATGTTGTTTTACGGGATGGGGTTGCTAACCCCAGCCCAACCCTCCTCCTTTATCCGGGCTTGGGACCAGCAGCAACCCTAGGGGCTCCAGGCAGAGTTACTAAGTGCATACATTTGTAAATTATAAATTGAGTTAAAGAAGTGACAGGCTCTGGTAAAATAACTCACCTACTTTTCTTTGGTTAGGAAGATTACTCATAATTCAGACATATAGACGATTGAATATTTCTGGTAAATAGATATTATTAGTATAATCAACCAGTGTCGGTCTCCAGAACAGATCATTCAATTGTTTCTTAGGTTAAGCCGTTTAGATTTAGAAGGATTCTGAGGTGTTTACTTGTTTTGTATGAGAACACTAGATGTTGACGACTTCATATTGTTATGCCATGTTCCACTTCACGTTTGTATGTATAAATTTTCAACATGTATGTTAGTAATAATAGTAGCATCAGTAGTATTCGTTTACCGAAATAACTATTTGAATTAGTATTTGTCCAAATTCTGATTACAGTGTAGGTTTAAGCTTATGTGTTTAAACGATTTTGTCACATGCCACTATATGACTTTTGCTAATAGTACTAATCTGCTGATTTACTCTACTTTATCAGAGTACAGAAATAATGTTCACCTAGATTTCTACCATTTATTATACTTATTGTGATATTCAGTGACGTCTAGTAAGCATGTTTTATACTGATGAATCTTTTTTGATTGTCACCACACTTAATTTACTTAGGTGTTTGAGTATGCAGATGAATGTGTGTATTAGTGTACTCTACTAACTATGTTTGTGTTCCGTTTATCGGCTTATTGAATTGTTCAAGGACAAACACAACAACCTTCACATCAAACCTACGGACATCATCGTTATTGGCCAATAAGAAATCGAAGCAGCATGTCATGTGGTCAATTTTATTTCACAATAATCTTAATAAATCACATGATTAGGCAATTTGTTTATTATAATGAAAGTTGTCAGTAAACGAGGCCAAGTCAAGTTGTTTGTTTGTTATGATCGATATGAATGAATTTTTCTACGCCTATAATTTTCAAACGTAATTAACATAGTTTTCTTTACATTTCACTATTTTCCTAAATCCCATTTACTGATGGATACATTTTTGAAACTAGAGTTCTTAATATACAAGTGAAATCATTTATACTTAAAACTATAAATAATAATTAAGTTCTATTTCGATATTCAGGTGACGAGTGTATACAGTAATTATGTGCAGCTTTACTAGTTTTTATTAAGAAGTGACACGGAAATTTAGAATTTTTAAGTTTCTTATCGTTAACTGACTTCAGTTAGACAGTAATTTAGAACTAGTGGGAACTAGTAAACATTGGACAGCAGTCTCGCTCCAGTACGTGGCTCCTCAGAAGTACACTTCTGCGACTCTACTACAAATCGAAGCCATGAAATTCAGTTTTAACGGAGCCTAACCTAAACATGGTTGAGATGTTATCCGTCAGTTTACATTCCTAACTTCACAATATTACGCGACCGCTACTTACTATTATTAGTTATCTCTTTCGCACATCTGACATGATTATACTTCACTGATCGAGGCATACCACTAGGACTCCTATACTTATTGAATAAATTTAGTTTCTGATGTGCTTATTTGTCCATTCACGGTTAGTTTCATTTTGTTATGTCATAAATTAATCCTTCTTATTGTCACAATTCTACTTAATACAAGTTTTTTATTTCTGATACAATCAGATTCTCCTCAGAATTTTTACGTTCGGTTTCTTACAGAAGAAAATGTGTTAAGAGTATAAACTTGAAGCGAGGAACAATAGATCGTACACTTCAGGATTGACCCGGCATATGTCAATAGAAGAGAAAATGAAATCCAGATATGATGTATCAGACAAGAAATAACAATAATATAATGTACACTACTTACAATTGCAAAGTAGTATGCAAAGTAACATGTTGGTCTGTCTGGTTGGTTGTATAAGTGTATACAAGTTATTTCGAGTAATGGAAATCACCAGATCACTTATATTTTCAAATTTATTGTGAAAGATATCATCTAAGACATGTGATATTTCTAGTGTTCAGTTCTTTAGATTCTAATGAACCACTGATCTTTGTAGATGGTAATAAGCTACGTATTGCCTAGATGTATATTACATAAATTCACTATGGAAATCTTATTGACGCTACTATTAATGATAAAATTAATTCAGTTATCTGTCAAGAACTCTGACAAATAATTTATAATTTGTATAAAATTTACCTGTCTATTAAGCTAGACTTAGCCAAACTGCTTTTTTTCATGTAACGAGTTATTTTTCACTCCAAAACCGTAACCATCCAGTTTGCGATTACTTTATTGTTCACTCAAATATCTAAGTAATTGAAATGCATATGCATACTAAATCTTACAATATACCTTGAAAAACAATATTTAGATACCTGAGCAACATCAAGGTACATTGGATATGAAATTTTTCAAATATAATGCATCAGTGGCACGTTCACCAGCGTTTATTAATCTACGTGAAGTTTGTGGTCGACATAGATTGGATCCAGGACATTATGTAATTATTCCATCAACATTTCAACCAAATGAAGAAGCTGAATTTATGCTGCGTATATTCTCAGAAAAAAAACGTACAACTCAGTAAGTAATTGTTTTATGTTTTTGTGAACATTATAATTTGAAGCAGAGGATCCTATAAACTAACTTACTTTAAATCTTGGGCTCTTCAGTACTACTTCTTTATAATTAGTGTTTAAACTCAAGCTGGAACCATAAGATGTTTATCTAACAAGTTGACTTTTGTTGTTGGTGGTGGGTTCTGTTAGTTTCTGAGATTTATTGACTTTTATTTTTACGATTGAGTTTGATTTAGAAACTGTGGCCAGTGTGGTTCAATCATATCACGCTTAACATAAATGCCAACAATGACAATGAATGGTAGTTGCACATTAGAATGGATTGACTGCAGTTACAGTTGCATGACGGCGAAATCTGTGAATCCATTCATCGGTGGGACGTAGATTCTTTTTTTTAACGAGCTCTAGTCTAAGATGAAAAAGTTGTCCAGCGCTTCCTGATTTTCACTGGTCATCTAACTAAATTTGGATTGCGTCGTAAAACAGCACAGAAATATACACTAAGACTAAGTTACTTATGTCAAGTGCGTATCTCTCTGCTAATTATAGTTTAGATTGTCTGGTTATATCACATTTAAATATGATGTTTAATGCATGTAGTTTTGGCCTAATCATACCCCACTTCTACGTAGGCTATTATAGTTGTTCTTCAGGATAAAGCTTAAGGTTAACATTAACTGATCAATAAAAGTAACCAATATCATGTTTGTTTAATCCCTGGTATTAATAGAATTTTATTGATCATGTTCCAATTAAGACACAAGTCAAATTGACTCGACATCGCATACACTGTGTTTTGATTTTGGGTGCTTAGAGGTATAGATTCAAATAGCTCAGTGATAACGTTTCAGATTATGGCAGCTGAGTAATAAAGGTTATAGCATCACACGAAGCGTCAGTTCTCTTGAGACTTCAGGTACACATTCCTTGATAAGCATGAAATTAAGATCCAGTATATCTTACCAACTACCTCACTTGACATAAGTATGGTATCCGCCTTAATACTGAAGCGTTTGCCAATCATGATGCCTACTTTGAAGCTACATAGCTCTGGTAGTCATCAGCCAACTGTATTGTTTAGTAGTGAAGTAGTGTTTAAAAATATTTTATGAAGTTTTTCTGGGAAAATTGTATTGTTTTGCTTACGTACAGGTGATAAAAGTCTTTATATTTGTTGAGGAATATGATCATACTGCTGACTGTACTGGTGTGTAGAGGTAATATGACTCACCTTGAAAAACGAATTCATTTTACCGGAGGTAAGGTACGAAATCAACACAGCTAAACCTACCCACAAATGACTTTGTTTGTAGTTGGCCTCAGGATATTGTCCTGTGGGTTTCGTGGTAACACTGTGCTGTCTACAAGAGTACTACTAATCCGGTTTTCTCCATACTTCTCATAAAATATATTCCCACGGTGTGAACTTTCAGAAAGTGACAACTGTCCCATCTTTAATATCTCTCAAACCTAGGTATTTTATCCTGTTAGCTAAATAGTCTGGAATAAATTATTCTCGGTAACTGAACAATTTTCTCTGTTAACAGTTAAAAGTCATTTTATGGTGTAGATGATATGCTGGCCTAGGAAGTTATGATTGGTTTATTGAGAGTGAACATAGACCCTTGCATTATCACACTGAAGTGTGCTGACTAGTGTAAACTATGTGTAATTTCTTTTTATTTTGTATGTGACTTTTTATTCGGAACTACTCGTAATATATGTGTTGCATTGGTCTCATCCGTTTCCTGATCGACCAGTTGTATTATCGTGTTTCTTAGCAGAATATAACGAATGGTCGAGCTATAAGATATCTCATAGTTCATATTAGTTCATTTAGTAAATTAGCTATCCTGTGTATACTTAACAGTTGGTTTTGTGAATTTAAGTTTATTTAACTTACGTTTTATACACATACAAGTGACTTCACCGTTGTGTCTTAACATGCTGAATTTTATTAACTTTAGTGAACTGGACGATGAGATCGGCGAAACTCAACCAACAGTAAGTTATATAACATTCTTTCTATATTAAAGTAGCTCTCCATTATACCAGTTTCTTTCACTTAGTTTATTAAAAGTAGATTTTTAATATTCTTTTGAAATATGCATTTATTTTCATATAAATTAGTGTGTTAAGAATTCCGCTTAACTATGTATTTTATAATTTGCTGAGAATTTATATACACGCACTTGCTAAAAATGACTAACTGAATTCGAGAACAGAAACACTTTTAACAATCAGTTTCACTAATATATTGTATGTGTTTATAATCATCCTACACCTATCTGAAGCTGGAGAACAGTAAACTCGCTATGCGTTGATGGAATATTCACTCTTCACCAGGTTTTAGAACACAGATGTCCAACAAAAAATATTACGCTTGAATTTGAAAGCAGTATTGGACTCTGTAGACTGAACGGTCTTTTATTAGTCTCCATCATAATAATGTGTACCTCAAAAATGCATAAACCTTATGAAGGCTTCCTGCTCGAACACTATTGCATGTTATGTGAAATTTTGACAGCAATATTAGGGTTATATGGATTTAAAGGTTCCGGGTTTGAGCTCTTATTTCATTCTGGATGTCTACTTCTGGGTATTTCCAACACAGGAGAAATCCGTTTTTCAGTTTCACTTGATCGTTTTTGAAGTGATGTCTTAAAGATGATAGCAGAATGACCAGTTATGCTTTCTAGGCTACTTGTTCATTTGATTCACTCCAATGCGATAAACGTTTGATATTGCCATCATTAAACCAATTACGACTCAGTCCGATATATCAGTTTTTAACTATGAAATGGTCTATGTCTGCTTCAAGAGTGGATCGACTTTTATGTTTTATATATAACTGATGGCAGTAATTCATATTACGAAAAGACATTGAAAGTACTTTAGTGTAATTTACACAAAATTGTTAATGTTTTGGAAACTCCAGTGTGATAGTTACAGGATGATGAGCTGTTATCATCTTCCGGTTCGATTCGATCACAGTATGAGCTTACTGACTCGTGACCCAACTGGTTATACATGAGTATGCTGACTAAGATTATGTAGGAATTATTAGTGCTAAGAACGAATCCGAATGCCCATACTTCAATAATATATTTAAGCATACCTTTACTGACACAGGGACACGTAATCCATCTACATGAAAGCAGGGTCCCTAAGATTGTATTCATGTTGCCTTAAGACATCATTTAACTTGTCTGGAATCATCCACCCTGTTACAAGTAATGGCTTTCACATGTAAGTAGTGTGTGTTTGCATTTACTAGACACATATCTACTGACGTGTGCCTAGTTTTGATTATAAACAGTCAGTTGAATGATTCCAATGGATTTATTGATTGATACAAATATCACCTTCAGGAAAAGTAACCAATTCTGTGAACTATCAACCAAATTACACGTTAAAACGTAATAACATATGTTTAAATTTTGTGTAGATTTCGACCTATTTCAAATTATTTTATGATACACAAATTATTGTCGTTGGTTGTTGGTGTTCTATTTTCACTTAAACAAACAAAAAAGACAAGTCAAATTGACGTAACAAAGAGAAACAGTTGTTAAATGCTTGAAAAACCGTAATTTACAACAATCTCCATAACACTGAATCATAACCAATGTGGGCTCATTAGTAACTGACTACAGGGGTTAATTTCACAGTCCTGGCAAGAAAATGTGACCAATTGACTTTATTCATATCAAGTGTGAATTAGTTATTTACCAATAGGGATGTACGAGGTCGTGTAATTTATTGCTAATAGCCTGAAGTTAGAAGTGTAAATCAGTGGATACTGGCTTAGTAGTTTAAGGCTTAAGCGCTGACCGTGTAGCTTGGAAGCATTGTGTTTAACCTCAGGTAAGAATGTGGGTACACACTTCTGAGTAGCTATACTTGGATGATACATTTATTCGCCACTTCTTGATTTTCAATTGTGGTTTGCCTCTAACATCCGTTCCCGATAACAAGTTTAAATTCAGTAGCTTTCACAACACTCAACTGTAGGGTTCAATTTGATATTCAATTTTAAAATTGACTATCGGGAAATAAAGTATTTATTCAGGTTTACTGGTCTTCATCGGTTGAGTAAATCTGTAGTCTGTTAGCAGTCGTTGTTAGTTGATTTTCCAAGCAAACAACAATTAGGATTGTTCATAACTCACTGACAACTTCCCCCCCCCCTCACATATGGAGACATACTTTCGTGCACCGTTGTGAAACCCTAAGGTTTCCAGTTATATTATTTGAGTTTTAGTGATTTTCTAATTGAATTAGTCTGCAATGAAAGTTATTTTTAAATCGCTATTGGGTGTTTTCGAGATGGTTGAATTGGAATTTATCATCATGGTTAGATCTAACTAAGACATTTATTGTAAACGAGGGAACATTAGACAGTTGTTTCATTGTAGTATAGGATTTTTCAGCACTGCACAACTTGCGCCTCATCGGTGGTCAATCCCAGAATTCGAAACAGCCGTTTAACCCTTGAATCAGCCACCCAACATCTAATGGTTGATATTTCTTACTTCAGTCAATTCGAGATATATTGCGTGATTTTGCAAACGATGTAAGAATTCGTCCACATAACCTTAATTTATGCTATTTCTTGACTAACTGTATGGTCTGAGAAACTCTTTTGAATGTGACCAACATCACTTAATGTCATGACTACGTACCCTAGTAGTTGAGCTTACAAAGTACTATCGATGAACGATTACACGATTAGCATCACCTCGTCTTCACAGAAGGCGTTATGCTCGTCAACTATCTATGTACATAGTTGAACTAAATAGATATATATTTGAATGTTAGGTACAATAGTCGTAGCCGTTAGATCGAAGACAAATTGGAGGTATCCGTTACTGAATTTATGTCTTGGATTCTATTGTTAATCACTTGCGAAAATGGATGAGCGTTTACGCTACAGCAAGTGGGAAGAATTGACAGTAGTTATCTCGGATTATGTTCGTATTTGATGTTATTTTGAACTGAAATTGATCAGGCACCGTTAACATATGAGCATTCTGAACAAACCACCTCTATTAATCCCCAAGTATGATTAAAGGAGGATTGTGACTGACAAGTGGAGTTTGCTAAATACATTTTGTTCAATTTGAAACTCGTCAGTTATATGTACCTAATCAGGACGCATACATACCGAAATAAACTAAAGTAATTCAATTATTAACAATATAGACATGATAATGCAAACACATGGATTACAATAATTTTGTTGAATTGCACTGGACTAGTGAATTTCTGATATTACTGGGACACTTTTATAAAGAGTTTCACTGTTTACATAATCACTAGTTCTAACGTTTATGTGTTTTACTGATGAATTTTCAACTAAACTAAAACCATACTTATGTTTTTTAGGCTGAAATTCCTGATAATATTATGAAAATGACGGTTTGTTAACTGTCAAATAAATAGTAGTATTTTCACTTGCATTTAATTTTATATCACATTTTTTTTATATTAGTCGTTTGTTTCTAAGTTCTAGTTTGGCGCTGAACTAGACCTGTTTTCAATTGGTTTATTCTCAATGTAATTTTTCTTACAAGTTTTTTTGTTTGAAATAATTGCATTGAATTATGTGTTGAATGTTTGAATTTATTCGTTATTCGTTATTATTAGTTTTGGAATTGGTCCCCTATTTTTCGATATGAGTTTTTTTTCTCTTTTTCTAAAACAACTTACATAATTGTGCACAATTTACTAAAAAGTAGACATTTATGTGGCTTGTTTAATGATGAAATCTGTTTAGATCACATTTATTCGTTGGAATGAGTTTTACAGTTGTGGGTTGTTTATCTAACGTTATCTTCAGTGTTCGGGGACTTTCAATCATTTTTCTACTTGTGTAGTAGACGAGTGCTGCATATTAAAAATTATAGTTCACATTGAAAATTTTACTTCAAGCGTCTCAAGTTGTGTGAAAATTCTGTTATAAGCATATCATTGTGGGGCTGTTTAACATTCTGAATGGAAAACATCGAAGTTAGAACTTTCACTGTCATCATTTAACAATATTTCACATTCACTTGTCAAATAAATTGGGAAAAGGATTGAATACACTGTATACTATATGTTTAGTGAAATCTGATGAAAACCTCAGTTTGGTATTTAGCATAATATGATTGAGGTTGAGCAAGAAATGTACTAAGATTAAAAACATGAAACGATTCATTTAAAAACATTATGTAAACACCACAATGCTAAAAGTTTGAAAACGTTACATTTAAAAGTACAATCAAGCTATATAATATTATTTATTTAATCACTGAGATCTTGAAACAATAGTACAGCTATATAAGTTAACCATTCAAGACCTCTCGATTATGCAATAATTCATTCCTTTAAATTGACTAGAGGATATTAAAGTAGGTACTTTCTTTATTGATAATGTAATATAATCTTTTATATGATTTATGCTATTAGCATTAGCGTGTTGTTAGTTTGTATTTTGCTGGTGATGATCCTTATCGTGAAGTGATCAATACTCTTATTCTAATCTTCCATGATAGCATTCATGAAGTGATGTTATGGTCTGTTTGATTGTTTGTATACAAATTTATAGTACATATTGCTTTCTTGAATTTTTCTTTACTTTCTAGCTCAATGTGGAGGACAATGTAGGTTTTCTAAAAATATTTCTTGCCAGAAGCATGAGATGCGCGTGTGTGTATGTGTGCGCAGTGCATGTTTTCGCTTTTGAAATTACAGATGATGATTAATTTAGATTGATTCCTGCTTGCAGTGGTTATTTTATGTTGTAAATCGCTATTGTTGCGCTCTGTCTACTTTGTATCTGTGACAAGTATTTTCTGATTTATTGAGACATGTTCTGTTGAGATCTAGCATCGTAAAGTGTAATCTGATAAGGTTTTGAAGTATATCAGCCCTATACACCTTCAAGCAATGCCACATATGTGGATAATACACTTGTTTTATCTTTGTTTCCATTCATATTAATTGATTACTGACTGGTGACCAGTGTGGCATTCCCAATCTGTTTCTCTCTACTAAGTAACAATATAGTTACTATTTTAAGTTACTTAGTATTGGGTCCACTATATTGATGTCGGTGTTCGGTTATTGGAGGTCGACAATCCCCAAACTACCTGTCATCATAACAAGGTTCATGTGATATCAAGTCACTTCGTCCAGTGACTACTTTGCAGATTGGTCTATAGAATTAGATAAACACTATAAAGAACTAGGCAAACATCATATTGGTCATTCCTTCACTATCAGTCAAAGTTATTTAAAGCATGGAATGTAAATGAATGCAATATTCTGAAGCTTTACTACACAAAATTCACATTTTCCTATCTAGTTACTCTGAGCCAATGTATGCGTGTGTGTGTGAGTTGAGACAATCTTTCCTTTCTGTATAATTAATATCTACTGATTTTTATTATACTTTGGAGACCCTATATTGTTACTCAGGTAAATGTTCTTTAAGTAAAATTTTTATTCTATTTTAAGTATGATTATCGAACTATAGATTTTATAGTCAATCTTAATGTAATTACATCACTTGCATTAATAGTTTGTTTTAGTTTATTAACACTTAAACTATAAAGATTGCAATATTTTATGAAAGACATTGACTGTTGTTGTGTGCTGATGATGTACAGACTTCCCTGGGTTAGGATAAGCAAAACCTGGTTATATTTTGCTAAGGCTTTGAATAATCACACAATTCATTACTGAGGTATAGTCATCCTTGATGCCTCGTGTATTTTTTTGTTATAAAATTACTTCGTGCATTCCATTTTTTATGGTGTCATTCAATGTTTTTGTATGAGGTTTCTTACATTTTGTTTCCAGTAAGAGTAAAGTGATTATTTTCACACATAAAATAACTTTACTGTTATCCTATGATATGAAAATAAACATTTTGGCGCGGGGCACATTTCAGCTGTTGCTTACAACTGGACTGGTAAATTCTTGATGCTATTGTATGATGTCATAAGTTAAAATATTTGGAACGTGATAAGCAGTAGGCTCCAAAACACGTGTTTAGTTCTATTTAAGATTTGTATTTGATGTTAATGTCCATAATGAGACTCGAACCGAGTACTCATGATCTGAAGGATAAAACTAACCTTCCCGGACAAATGACTAATTTGTTGAGCAAGTTAGTATTTGTATGGACTCAATAGTCAACATCATATTGGCATTTAAAACAATGCATAATTAACATCGTTTTATTCAAACAGCATTTTATCAGTAAGTTGATACGAAATTTGTTTACTAACTTTCCTACTTAGATTCTGAGCTTCATCACATCTCTACCAACTTTTGGACTATTCTTCCTTCTTAAATTATTATGAAGAATTTGTAAAATTGACATCATAGGATGTTGTTTATGAATGTTTTATGTTGGTATTGGGTGTAAGCACTTGAAACGGACAAATTTTTACTTGTCTGCATAAACAGGAGTTTGGCTAATATGAATTTTAGTCCCCACAGATTTTCTTCAGACCATATTTTCTTTAGGATGCCTGGACATGTTTATTACCAACTGGCCGATCACTTTCTCCTTTCCGATTACTTTTATTTATATACTGTTGCTGTCTGTTGTCGAATTACACTCTTTAAAGAATAGAAAATCAACCTCAATAAATCATATTTGTGTAACCCTAAGTCGTTCAGAAATCCTCGTCTAGCTCTTATGGGTACGTTATTCGGAAAGTACAGTGAATATTAATTTTAGAAGTGGCAGCTCAATCAATATATACGATAACGTAAATGGGAGATTATTAATTGTAAGGCATAGATCAACAACTACATAAGCAGACAGAACGAATTTCGCATTGCTATTAATAACGACGTGATGGGAAACTATTAAAATTGTACAAGTCCTAATTGGAAACAATCTACGATTAGAGTGTGCTACCCTGCTTGTATTTTTTCCATATAAAACTTTCTCCCAATTATATTAGTTTCAATGTCCTACTAGTTGGCATGATTTTACGTTAGAATTTTGCATTATTACTAGTATTAAAAAGTTATTTCCTTTGCAAATCTCACTTTATTAATATTAATGCATACATCCTAGAAAGAGATTAAGTTATTCAAAAGATCTGCTGTTTTTCTATTAACGATCTTCACACTATATGCTGTACAATTTCGACTACTTGTTCATGTTACAGTTCAATAGTCTTTAAAAATACAGTTATTATATCAATTATAATAAACCAAGTTGATAATATCAATATACTTTTCGTTTTGCTGCTACACAGTTCATAGTAGCTAGTATCTTTCTAAATCTATCCATCCTATGCTTATGTAATTAGGACTGAGTAATCCTATCATCCTCTTTAAGTCACGTCGTTTGTGTTTACAATCTTATGTTTATTAACACCACTTTTATACTTTTTCTAAAAAAATGAATTAATATGTCTGATGACGTTTGTTTTACCTCTGATTTAATTGATTGCATTAATTAACAAAAACCAAATCATACTACTACTAGTTCACGACTAGTAAGTAGTAACGATAATCTTATTTAATATTCTTTTGACTTTACACTCCTTTTGATAAACATAATTTACATGTGATATATTACACTCGTTTCCTTAATATATCTAAGTATCATATGTATCTCCGAGTGCATATATGTATATATATCATTTTAGACGGTTGTTAAACCATTAACTGATGTGCAAGTAGAAGCACTGCAAAAAGCATTTAATAAAGTCGCTGGTGATGACGGTGAGATTGACGCAGACGAATTACGTGACATATTGAATTGTGCATTTACACGAGGTGAGTTGGTCAAGATTAATTTGATTGTATATGATGAAAATGATATCTAATCATGAAATAATGGGGAAAATGCATAGTTCAGGTGATATTTTCTGAAATGTTATGTGCACTGAGCTGGTTACTTAAATTGTGAATATTTCGTTGTCATTTTGAAAAAACATCATTATCAACACTTACTTTAAGTAGAAGTGAACACTAATTATTCTACAAGTATTAGTTCACTCCATTTGGATGACTTTATTCCTAACGGGTTATCATCAGGTTTTCTATTATCTTTGTGTATCTGATGGCTTTGTTCAGTTGACTTCTTAAGTAAACTCCTTATGATTGTATTTATTGCGTCTGTCTTTGTTTCACCTGTACATAGTGAATACAATACCCTTATCGAATAGGATAAATGCTACAAAGAGTCCCAATCAAGTTATGCGTTTCTAATTTTAAATTTTTTACGTAAATAGGAATTGAACTTTGAGCATAACCAAAGCTGTTACTCTCCAGTGGTAGGTTTATCTTTCCCGCCTTGTTTATCCTTTAGCAAAATGAATAGTGGCAGTACTGAGTATTAAATTCAGTTTAATTGTGTAACGCTATTGTAATTAGTCCATATATATATATATATATATATATATATATATATATATATATATATATACCCTTACTTTTGTGTGTGTAGTTGTTTAATTTCACATGTTTTAATACATCGTTATCTTTTTTCCTACTTGTAATTATCTTTGACTGTAGCCAGGGGAAATTTATTCAACACACCTAATACTGTTAAGCTGAGGTAGTTTATGTGGAGATTGGTTTTGATATGTTCTTTGCATTCGTCGCAGATTGATCTTGGTAGTATACCGTTGAATAACGGGAAGTACAGGAAAGTTTTCTCGTCCTATTATGCGGCTACTTATCAGTATGCCCACAACAATATAAAAGATCACACTCAGGGCATTATTATCTCTCAACTCAGTGGTGTTTTTAGTTAAAGGTTGACCACAAAACCTGCTGGTTTTTAGTTCGATCTGCGGTAGTATGTGATCCGATACTAATACCATAAAGCTATCATCCAGTGTCTTCCAACTTTAATGATTCTGTAACGAATTCCAAACGTTGCATGATATTTAATTAAATTTAAACGGACAGCATTTTTCTGATTATCTCATATACAACAATAAAATAATTCATTTGACGTGTTGATATGTTGTGAGTTTTGTCCAGTATGGATAACGGTTGACCAAATTTTTAAGGCGACCTTTCTGGAACTGATGCAGTGACCACGAACATTAGGACCCATCAATCGATTCCCTTGAGTCTACAATGATATTGCTAGTCCCAAGCTGAAAAGAACATAAGTTAAGTGAATCTAGCAATTAGAATCAGTTTATGTTTCACATATTCATTTATATACATACCAAGCTTGATCACACAGCTGACCAATTGGAAAATTATCTTCAATGCAAAACAAGGACGACAATGATGGGTAACAGGGGGGGGACAGTTACACAGTTAATTACTTGTAGTTCATGGATCGAAAATTCTATAACAACAGTTGATGAGCGAGGAGAACGTAATTATAATAGAACCTAACCGTTCAATTCAAGCACAACCAAAATAAAGGAAATAATCTAAAATACAATTTTGAAAATAAGTCGAGCTTTTTGCGTCACTTGATCTATCACATACAAAAGAATTGAATATTTCAAAAGTAATCAGTATATGTTACGTGTTTGGTGAGAACTGGCAAGAAACCTTGCTTAACATATATTTCACGATGGTAATTATCGCTTGTTAGAAAACAGTATCTTCAGTCTTAGAGGAAGTGATTCACCCTCCCCACCTCCACAGCCATGGTGATTCGAATACTCATTAGTATGATTACCTACTAAGCTCTTTGCCCTATATGCATGCTAATATGTTGCCTTCTATATATTACCTCTATTAATATGCGTATACTTATCTATTGCTGAGATCATTTGTTGGTCATTTGCCTTGAACTGGTATATTTTTAAGGTAATCGGTTACTATGGTGACGTTTGAAAAAAACTATGGTTACATTTTTTTAAAATATCGTTAGTTGGATACTTTTTTATTGTTATACAACATTATCCCAGTAGGGGTTGCGTTACTAGAAATGTAAAATTCTTCCCGGGTGTATCATATTAGTTGGTTGGAAAATTTATAATTTTAAAATAAATTCAATGTAGGACAATTAGTGGAATTCAGTTCAGCTTATAAATTTTACAAGTTTGATGAGGAGACGAAGTTGATCTAAAAGATCCCATGTGTTTTCACAATGCACTAACAGATTTCGGCTTTGCTATGAACGTAAGATAATTGGATATGAAGTAGATTGGATGTCGTCGTATAGTATTTAGGAGTTAGGAGCTTATTGCTAAGGTTGAAGGTCTTGGGTTCAACAGTAAGCAGAAACGTGGATGCTCACTGTTGAGAGGGCGTTCTATACTGAAACGAAAAATTCCTCCAATGCTTGCTACTTTTCGACGGGCATCTCACTGTTGCCAGTCCATGATGTAAAATTCATGCTTTTGTGAATCTGATGATACACATTTAGGTGTGAAAACATTTTGTATAAGAAGGAAAATAGTGTTATATGTTAGTTCGTTATGGAGATTAATAACATTTTTTTTCATACAAACTTTGATATCGCAAATTGGTTTTAAATCCATCTGATTAGATGGGAGGTGAGTCACAATTAAGTGTGAAGACAAAGGGCCCTTAGACTTTTCATAGAAGAGCATCTTCCAAGTTTATGAATATATTTGAGGGGTTTCTTTGTTAGTATATCAGTCGTACTACTAGTTTAACACTGATGTAACTTTGTTGTCTACTTTCTATGTCTATCATTTGTGTAAGGAACTTATCAGTGGTGTCAATTATAACTCCTACAGTCACTTGTATATATTTCACTGCTCTAGCAAGAGAGAGAATGCAAATCATATTCTCTTGACTAAACTTCTGTATTATTTTGGCAAGCTACTTGCTGTAATCATATTTATTCTGGTAAATGAATCGTTTTCTACGCGTTAGACGTGACACAGTCAGTATAATGTTTCATCTACGGGAACAAATTTAGGTTGGTTATTTTACTTACTAGTAAACTAGATACATAAACATATAAATGCTTCAAATGATTTTACACTGTTCTATGTAGCCGCACAACGTGCATTTTAGAAAATGAACCACATTTTCGTAGGAATATTTTGACTGGGAACAATTGTCGTAACGGGTAATATTAGATTAGGGGGGGGGGTGCTTTCAAATAATGAAAGTGTTAATCATAAACCTATAGCTCAAAAGACACTTTCTAAGAATGATCAACTGTTATGCGTCGAAAATTATCAATCTTCGGATCTATTCCTTCAAGCGTATAGTGCTTCGATGATCCCTCCTAGTTGCATTTATCAGTTTACTTGCTTCTGTAAAGTAACGTGTGTTCATGATACTCAGCGTTAACTTTTTAAGTGAATCACCTTACGTATATATATATATGTATATATATATATATATACCTGTTTGACATATCATAGGAAAGATTATGAATATCGTAAAGTTCTATGTAGGCCATTTGATTGTTCTTGATTAATTATCAGATGCAAATGAAGTCCCTTTAATTTTAATTACAAAATACGTCACAGCCCTCGTTTCAAGTATATGTCTTGAACATTCTTGATCATACCTCCTAACTTTATCGTTTATACCTCCATTTAAAGTATATTTACTCCCTCGGCATTCTCAATAAACTACTTCTCTTTGTTTCATGTAGCTATTTGCTTGCAAATGTATTATTAGTGTATGAGGTCTATGGCGAATGTTGGCACTAAACAACTAATTCTCCTCCATGATCTCACCAGAAAGCAAACCTAGGACCTTCGGGTCTTTTTTCGAGAACTTAACCTCCACACCATAAAATAAGCATTCAATGCTTTTTCTAACTTTAAAAAATTATATATATATATATAGGTTTTTCCGATACAGATTCAATCTTGTGACGAGATTTAACAACCCTCAACTAGTTGCGTAGAAGAACCATTATAAACAGTCGATCTCAATATCTAAGAGGTTTAAACGAACTAGCGAGGCCATTTGCGTCACATATTTTTACTGACCATTCAGAAAATAGTAACAATGAATATGTGTTTTACAGATGAAAAACAAAGCTATTATCAAAGTTAAATGAATTTTATATGCTGTAAGAGTCGGCATAAGTTTTCTACATGTTTAAGTATGTGAATAAGAATATGTATCTGTTTACACACTGACTAGTTAATGACATTTGAGTTCTCGAATCTTTATTGATATGGGAACAGACTTGTAGTACTCATTTTGAATGTAGTTTGGTATTAGGATTAGATGTTAAGGGTTACCGTTAAGGTTAGAGTCCAGTGTTGGGGTGTGAGGTCAGGGTTACGGATATGATTGCCTTTTACAATACATACAGTTTACTTAACGAAAACGTAACATTTGATAAATTCAGCATTATAATAGTTTATTTGTATTGTCAAAGATTAGTTCCGAGTAGCGTATAAATGTTTTTGATTAGCTAATTTTAGATTTGCTGGCTTGATGCTGATTTCTCGCTGATGTAGGATATTTTAATAATCGGTATATCTCGTCAGTAGATAGTACTTTACTGATTTTCCTCTGTTTTAATACTTATAATTATAACTGATATAATTTGGGCCTAATAAAGTTTTTCATTTTGCATATCACTCTCAAGAATCATTTGGATGTAAGCAAAATGACAGTATTTCACTAGTTTGATGTTAATGCCACTATCAATGTGTTTTGATTGTCTAGTGTCCTTTTTTTGTTCCTGTTGATTTATTTTTTATTCTTGTGTTATGTAGTACTTATCTTGTGTTTTACTTTTAGTTTCACTTCTGTAAACATTTGTTTATGTAGTAGATTTGTTTAATTAGCTTTAGTAAAGAAACTGAGCTCACCTAGATTACATTCATGTGTGTACAATTGTGTACAATTTTAATGTTATTAAACAACTTATTTTCAAACAGATCACTTTGATTTCAGTAACGTTGACATTATTTTATGTGAAAAAATGGATGTACAACCTAAGTATAAGTTGTTAAGCAGTATTCTAAGTTTTCTGATTTCAGCATTAATGTAATATTATTACAGTGCACTCTCTTACAATAAGTGTATAAACTATCTTACTTACACTTAGTTGTCTCTATTTCTCAAAATCCTCACTTCTTGATTGATTGTGTTTCGAATGACTTTTCAAAATCAAAGGATAGAAATTGTTTGAAATTCGTTATTATTAAGGTGAACAACAAAAGTATAGATGAGGATGTTCAGTATCTTATGAATTAATCGAAGTTAGAAATACAAACGATTGGATGCTGGTTTGTAAAGATTTTGAAAGATTAAGTTCTCGGAGTGAAGTCTATAGTCCCTGGGTTTAACCATGATAGGGATACGGGTTCATTATGAGATTTCCCATACTGGGTGGAGACGTCAATCAAAGCCTACTGATTCCCAATAGTTCCTCACCAAGGTGAGTTCGTAGCATATAATTTAAGTTGCTCGTTCTCGACAACACAAAGCATCAAATAATAAGGTTCACAAACCCCGAATTTTGTGGTATTCCTGCCTTTATACCAAATCAGACATAGTCATTGAGATGGTGGGTGAGTTCTTTAAATAATTGTATACGAATATATAGATTCCTGGATAGCATAAGCCTATGTCAAACAGATACTAACAATTAGCAAGAAAGGACTCATAAAACTAATACTAAATACTAAAAATAGGAGGAGAACACTTACAACTATACGGCGGTTCGAAATATTAGAATTGTCTCACAAATGTGTATGAATGACAACACAAGACACATAGTGCATTGCAAGTTCCATAACAGTAGATATTAACGTAGACTACTGAATAATATCAAATAGTATAATGTGACACAACAATGAAGTAAAATTACAAAACGGCATATCCGACATTTACTTTTGTAATCATCGCTGTTATTCTTATAGATCTAGTTGTGCTAAATTTCTGATGATGATCTCATAAGTATTTCAATGAAAGATTGAGCAACATCATTGTTAATAACCATTTACATTTACAGCACAGTTATACAATTTTCACTGTTTAATTCATATTTTTATTGGAAAGTTCGACATAATACTGGTCGAATCAGATAAAGTACTCCGTGTCTTGCTGACGTTTGTTGGGCTGTTTTCATAAAAGTATTATTACGGGTTCCTTCACTGTTTTAAACTTGTATTCCATTTCTAAAATTAGTTTTAATCCATATTGAGTTGAATTTATAGTGTTACACCGTCGATTTTATTTCACTGCACTGAAATGAATTGGCAATCATAATTGCAAAAAAAAGAAAAATTGTCATTTTAGATAAACTTGTGGAAGTAGTTTTGTGTGAGCAAATACAGTTATACTACTTATAAGATATTAAGTAGTATGTAATATTTTCTGTTTTATTTTTATTATTATCACCATAGATTTTACTTTCGATGGATTCAGTTTGGAGTCCTGCAGAAGTATGATTGCTATGATGGATGTATCCTTTTGTTCAGTTCACAGATTGTTGTTATTGAATATTTTATCGTATATATACGAAACATGTATGCAATAAATCATGAGAAAGAATTAAGCAAAATTCTACATCATTAATTGATCTCCGTTAAACAAACGTTTAAAACCAAAAGGCAATGAACATATGCTCGCTGTAATAAGCGACTCGTCGGCAGTGAGAGTAGAGTGTTTTATTAATGGTTGAATTTTAGATATTCTGGCTTCACGACGAACCCCTGACTTTTAGTCTAATGCACCTGGTATCCATTAGTTTTTATTTTTAGTCTCAGTTAGCGCGTGATATTTCGCTCCATTCTATCAGATGTCATATTTAAAACATATTAAATGGCTTGTTTCTATTAAGCCATGATTTGTACTAACGTATTTACTGTGGCGACTCCAAAGTTTCAATTAGTCGCTTATTTTTTATATCGAAAGCATTGGTTTGAAGCTACTCTACATAGGTGATAGAATGGGTGGGAACTTACAATGATCAGATGTAATTTTGTTGTCAATAATGTTCACTTACAGTTGTTACCTTTCCGTTAAATCAAATTGTTTGCTGAACTTGTTTTAGTTATACTTTTCAGTTATTATTCTGTTACCGAGTAGTCTATCCATAAGTCTCATTACAGCTCTACTATTTTAATATTTTCTACCGAATTTGACATGTTTTACATTTGGATGCCTAGACGTCAACTTCCTTACTGTTCCCTAGTAATCCTTAGACGTCTAATTTTATACCTCGAACAAAAAACAAAATGGCACAAACTGATGAAGACGCTTTCCAACTGTTCGTTACTGCACAAAAGTCAAGAGTATTCTAGAAACTTATATAATAAATAGGCTAAGAAAGTAAAAATTCGCCCAGTCAGAACATAGTTCTCCATTTTTCGAAATTCTCATTAGAAACTCTAAAAGAACACATTGATCAGAGTATTTTCAACATTACTTGAGCTTCTAAAGATCTCATGGAATTAATGACGATATTTGACACAACATTTGCCAGTATTAACCGTTTATAGCTAGTCAGTTAATTATACTTATGTATTTGGATTGTCTGTCATTTCACCTAGGTGAATAAGAAGGATTGTAAATAAAAAAATTTCAAAGAATATTACTGACCTCCTTTGCTCTATTTTAATCCTAACTTTATTGAAATTAACCTCAACAAACTAGTTATAGTGGTTACTTTCGCCCAACATAGTTCATGATTCCAAGTCTATTTGGTGTCAGTCATTGAATCAAATGCCCTTATAAATAATATAAAAATTTGACCTCAAATAATTTAAAGCCATGAATAAAGTTTTGTGCCAATCAATGAATGGAAAGCAGTTTTGTAATTGGTTTACTGGATATCAACATTTCGGATATGAGATTTTAAAGTGTTTCACTGGCTCACAAACTTTGGTCAACATTTGAGAAAATATTTTTCGTTCATTTTAATGTAGAATCCAACCAAATGGATACACCCAATTGCTCCAAAAACAATGTAGAGCGTGAAAAGGTAATGTACCGACTGTGTAACTGTATCTTAATGGGACACAGATAGAAAGCAGAGATGAAGTATGTGTTTATAGATCAATAAGAAGTGACCAATGTCATATCTGTGTGTTTCTGTTTAGCGCTGATCAAATCCTATCCATCAGTCACTAGACTAAGCGACATAACGTCTCATGGAATACCGTATGGATAAGCTGTTTACGAATCACTTGTATTCAAATATCGAATCCAAGAAATGAAACTATGTGAATACATTTTTGATGCGATGGATATAAAGAAACTATCATTTCGGATAAACGGGTGATGAAGATGGTATCCAATAGTTGGATGTATTCATAATAAACAACGTAGAGTAAAAGATACTTATCGTTTTTGGGTGGTAATGTAGCACATGCGAAACCATCAGTCGACTGTGATTCAAAATCACAATAATGCATTATTCATAATCCAAATGCGAATTTTATTGGCCTAAGATTTAATAAACTACTTTTCAGCTGAGTGATCTGTTCTATGACGTAACAACTCTACAAATACTCCTTGTTTCTAATTCTCTAGTCGTTGTTTAATGCACTGACTTATTTCCAACTCTGTCGAATGAATCCACCTGTTACCCACAACTATCTCTGTAGGCACAAAGGAAGTGGATAGAAAAATTACCTGGTCGGTCAATTAAACAACATATAACAGATTTGAATAATTAATCAATTATTAATGTCTATTATCCCTTACTGATAAGAGACAGAATATCTTGTTCGATTCGACAAATAAAGTTCATGCAGTTAAGAAAGCCAACTCTGTTGAAGATTGTTTTACTTCAGATTAATCAGCAGAACGACAATGTTTTGTGGGTCATTGGATTAACCAATGAATCGATACACTCAATGCGAAATGTATGTGCCTACTGTGCAAGTGAACACAGAATGAGAACTTTTGATATGGGTGGAAATGCTAACAAAATATTTTGGTTACTTTCTGATTCGTATCATGTATGCATAAACTCAGAAATATTTCTAAATAATTCTCTTCACTAATGTGCATTTTGTAGCTAAGCTGTATGTGTGAGAGCATTTTGTTGTAGCAAGATTGAATATTTTTCAAGCTATTGGTTGATGCATCTCACGGTGATGTCAGCCTGTATTGAGTAAACCATTCTCATATTATGGAATATGTACCCAAACCCCACATACACGTGCTAGCCATGGTCTTATTGATAGATGTTTTCGTGATAGATTCTGTAGAAATTTTAATTGAAATCTGTGACATATGGTGTGACCAAGTCGAGGGTGAAGTGGAAGCTTGACGATAACGTTAAAAACTGGCTGCTGATGGTTTGGTCCTAATTCAGTTGTCGTTGCAAGACTTGTATTCGATTAGACGTAAAATCTCATAGTGTCCAGTAGACTGAATGTTAACCAAGTATGAAACCATTTATGATTCACAATGTTGTGGGTTTACTGCAACTAGGCAACAATTGGAACTTAGTAAACATCAGGTGACTGTTTCGTTATATTTCTCGGAATTGTTTAACTACGATTTCACAAAAGATTGGACGAGATGGCTTCAGGCCTCTCAGACAACTGTGAAACTTTAGGTCGCTAAATTGCCTTTTAATGATTTACACTTCAAACTCTCGTCAAGTTAAAAATTTAAACTACTGAGTGATAAATAAGTTGTCTGAACGTCAGGAATTGATTATGAGACAAGAAGGTCCTGATTTCATTCGTTGGTGTGTATTTTCTCTACTCCAATGACTGGCTGTCCAGCTACTATCAGTCCGTAGTGTAAACTCAAAATTAGCGGCTTTTAGTGAATCCTCTATAATAGTTAGTGTAAAGTACTCTTACAGCAATTGTAGGTCTACAGTGATACTTCAGTAGGTTTCAGTTAATTGTTTGACGTATATTCAAGTAACTGTTACTTTTTCATTATCTTTGATATATTTGTATATATTCATAATACCAGTGGAGTTGTTAGCACCTTAACTCAGACATTTAACTGTAGTTTGATCGATCTGGTATGTTGAGTTTTCCAGAATTTCGGAAATTATGGGACCTGTTACGTGTTTGGAAGGTAAGTCAGTTATTGTCAAGAATAATATAGTGATATTTATACCTTGACTGCAATATAGATGAGACATTTCATTGAGTATTGTTCCGTGTGCTTAAAATAATTATACTTGTTTTTGATCTGTTCATTTCAGTATTAGTCTGTAGTAAAGGCTTATATCGTTTCCGTTCAGGTCTAATGATATAATATTCACCGCAGAGCTAGAATATTCTTAGTTTAATACAGCTGTTTCATCGTAGTATAGGATTCTTTAGCAATGCGTTTCCATAACCCCACCAGGAATCGTGACCGGAACCTTCATGCTTTGCGGCGAATGCCTAACAACTAGACCACTAAGACGGCCAGCCTTCAACGGTTGATATTTTTAACTCAGTCAACTCACGATATTATTAAAGCAAACTAAATGTTAGACAATAATAATATTTTCGAAATGAAGGGTAATTTAATAATTGGGGCCTTAGCTAAGGAAAAGAGTGACTAGGCCTTAGCCATTACCACTGATTCTGATCCATGTCACTCAGTGTGTCTAACTAATACTACAACAGTCTTGCCAACCCCAACTAGTTAGTCTATATCTACCGATATGACTCAGACTGATAATCAGCGAATTTACGAACTGATTCCACATTATAGTAACCCAGTCACTATCTTTCTTTCATGTAACTCCTGCGACAGTCAACATCGTGTGTCGTAGTAGCTTACTTAATAGAAGCTGCAGTTATTGGACGATAATGCTGCAGGAAGTCAACCCCAGTAGTTCATAAATCTGCATATTTTTCTGAATAGTATATCGGTTCAATTCACAGTGTACATAATTCGCTACAAAGTAAGTAGATGATCTGGCCTCGGACCATTAACATCACGTCTTCATTTAACCTAAATTGTTGTCAGTGATATATGAAGGATGACTGTTGATTTGGTGTTTTTAACCAAATTATTTTCTTTCTTTAAATAATTGACAGACTATAGGTCATTTTGAGTGAGTCCTTTGTAATGGGGTGGTGTATGTCTGTGATATTCATCAACACATGCCTTATGATTATGTAGTGGTCGTCATGATGATCGACATCGAAATGGTAGGGATTATATTTAAGACTAATCCAAAGGAAGCCATAATTCTAGTGAATATTACTCCATTTTCATATTTAATCCAATTTATTCGTCTTACTTAACGTGTAATTAGTACTTTAGACTGCATATACTTTTCTATTGTTTCATTCAGTCTGCATTTAAGCAATTCGATGTGGATAAAAGTGGTTCAATGAATTCAATTGAATTAAGAAATGCATTGAAACATGTTGGTATGTTGAATGGTTTGAGTTTACATTTATTATTTCTCATTACAAACTTTTTTTATTCTAGAATATCGAGACGAGCCAGCTGTCTGTGTACAACCGTCAATAACAACAACAAATGTTGAATGTCATCATTTCATATTACTTATTAATGTTGATACTTCACAAAATGATCTCCGATGAATAGTGTCTATTTGCAATGAAGAAGTTATGAATAGTCATTAGTAACTGAAAATAAGATCGTAAATTATGACGAGTTCTTCGCCTCTCGAAATGCAAACTAACTCATCTATATTCTGCCTACTAATAAGTAATATGAAATGATGTTCAAAATATGTTGTTCTTTTTTCCATCGTCATATACTATCAGGCAAGGATGAGTGAGCTTTAGCGTTTCTGTTTGCGAAAAACAGTCATTGTAACCAGTCGGTGATTACGTAGAAATATCCAAGCCATTCAGAAAACATTTATCGTGAAATTTCTGTATGGAGTAGATAGAATTCTTTAGGAAAGCTAATTTTCCACGTCGTACGTTGAAACGTATAGAGAGAGCTAAATGCTTCAAAACTAAGTTCGTACTGGAAAAACAGTATATAACATACAAATCCCCTTTATTCCCATACCATAACCCTGAAGTAACCTTAACTTAATTCAATGCCTAACTTGAACTCTAACTAGGCCTAGAAGCAAGTTAAGGATGCCTGAAGGACTATTTGGGTCTCTACAGCTGCTTCCAGTATACGTATATTAAACATGGATGAGACTTTGTAGTTGTTTTTGGACTTCCAGATTGAAAATCCGACACAAAACCTTAATAAATACATTGATCATATGAAATGTACATAGCCGGTAAAATATGAACTTTCAGTTGTTGTTTTCTGATTGATAAATCCAGCTAGGAATTTGTAATGCTGATTTGCTTACTTATGAAGACAGATTTCATGGGTGTTTTCTGATCGATTAAAATGACTATTCATGTTGGACACTTGGAAAACTACCCCTGTCCTAAGTTTAGGCCGGTAAAATCCATTGGCAAACACAAACACTTACAAATTATGTGCATACCTGTTGTACAAGTGTCGTTATTTTAGTCTAGTAGCTTAGTGGATAACGCGGAGGCTTTGGCAGTGAATCGAATGAGTTTGAGTTTATATGTAAACTTTACCACTGGGATGCAGGTACGTGAAACTGAAAAGTCCCAAAAGGAACTAAACATGTATCATGAATCCTACTCCCCAGACGCAATTCAACCTTATTGAAGAAATGTCTCACGTTTAAATTTAGTAATGAGTGAACTGAAATAAAGTTTAGAACCAAATTTAAGCAAATATGAAGTTTGTTGGGGATTTCTAATGACACGTTAAAGATTGGCCTTGACCAGATAACTGTTATAAGTAAGAAGCACTGAATAATTGCTCCTTCTTAGCATGAAACTCCCTAATAGTGTGATCCTAGCAGAGGTGGAATTACGGACCGTCAGTTATTGCGCGGAGTGTTTAGGATTTGGATACTTTTGACTCCCGAATGTTAATCACTTGTTGCCTGGCCTAAGCAGTTGACTTATGACCACTCGTTGCTGTGGAGTTTCACACTAGGATTAAACTACCGTCTAGTTCTTTGTTTTCAATGGTCATCTAAATATGGTAGATGCATTGTGACACTTTAAATCCAGGTCTGATGATTAGTGGTAGGTTATGGGTGATTATTATTAAAGTAATTGACCTCGTTCCCAATGTTTACCCAGCCAGTGTTGTAATCTACAATGATAACATCTGTGTGGATTAAGTAATCGAGTTCTTGTGGATTGGATAACTAATTACTCGGTGGGATTTCGCTAGAGCAAATTTTTTTTAATAAAAATCAAATTGTTGCTAAAATTCTCACTATCATCCTCATTATTTCAACGAGATCAGTGTTTCCAGCATAACTTAATCATTTCTGTTATATTCGATGAATTGTTTCATAGATGATAATATCTACATATTTATTGTTCATTTGTTTAGGTTTCTCAGTTAATAATTCAGTCTTCGCTACTCTGGTTATGCGTTTTTCCCGTCGTGACGGAAGTGTGCCATTTGATAGTTACGTGATTTGTTGCGCACGTTTACAAACACTATTCGAAGTTTTTAAAGCAACACCGAAGAATGATAAAGGACAAGCGTTGTTTAGTGAAAGTGAAGTAAGTTATGTCATTAGAAGTGGCAGGCGATCATATTCATACTTTGCAAAATCCAGATTATTGGAAAACTAATATTAGAATCTTTCCATTGAAAACTTTCCATCGTTGATACTAACGTCATGTATACTTTGAGTAGATTGCCTCGATATAGCGTCGAGTTAAAAGTTAAATCCTAAAAAATATGACTCAACGCTATATCAAAATAGTCTGTTCAAGATGCTAATGTGTGGACAAACCGATACGTTTCAGTTATTAATATCAACAATTGGAAGTTTCAAATTCTTACGAACCAAATACGGATCTGTTGCACAAATGTAGTTGTATGAACTCAGTAACTCGGTGGATAGCGTATTGTTGTTTGAAGTGATGTGATTAGGTTCAAATCCCAATATAATTATCAACAATGGGATGTTGGACTTACATCTATCCCGCTTACGAGATCGAAATATAGCGTACTGCGTGTTCCGAAATCTGCTGGTTAGTCACAAACTAACTGTACTATCCTACTATGGTCATTTAGTAAGTTTGACAGGTTTGATGAGTTTTTTATTTTTATCACGATTGATACTAAAGGAGCCTGTCGTTTAGTAACTTTAAACTAGAGATTAAAATCAATTCCTGCGACAATATCTTGATTTCCGTCACTCTTAATCTGTATATCTATGGATTAGATTTGAATGAGAGTAGAAGACGCTTGTGATTGTATCAAGCACTCACTGTGAAGCTTGAATGTCCTGAATTCGATTCGGGATGGGGCATGGTTGCACACTTCTGTAAAGTTTTATACTATGATGGGACAGTTTTATGGTTCTCCCTTGTTTTCAACGATTAAATAACTGAGGTGATTTCGTGACATCAAATACGAATTCAATGATTGTTATAAGGCTGGCTGAATCATATTCTTTAATATCATGAACATACATAATAAAATGAATTCACTTCATGCAACAATGCTTGTTGTCACTTGTTTACAAGAAGCTACTATTTAGTTGTTAATGGGGTTTGGTACTTTGTTAAATCATCTATGAATGTAAAATGCATGTAGGTAGGGTGACATTTTGGGGATATATCCGTCTACAAACATCGGAAATTGAGGTGTCCATGCGTCATTGATGTCATAAAAGTATAATTTGAAGCATTATTCACTAAGCGGATAACAATAGACTTATCACATGAGAAAACGGTATGGGGATTTTTGAAGTGAAAGTATCAGCGATGAGGGAAAATGAGTTAAGCTAGCTTCACATTTAGAGAATAAATAGGCTGTTCAAATTAATGCTGGCAAATGAAATCTATGACGTATGTTTAGACCTATTTAGAACTCGTCGGCTGGATGTACTTGCCACATCTATGGGGGTATTCACGTTGTGACTGGAAGTCAGTTCATTTGTATGCAGTCAGCCATACCTAACCAACGGTACATTTATAGTTCTGTAGTGTTTATAATTCCCCGTTGATGGTTATTAAGGCTGAAATTGAAGAATATTGTATGAAGGCAATGTACTCAGGATGAACATTTAGTGACAGAAAGTGATCAGATTAAATCCTTATGAAGTTACAGACACTTCCAAATAAAGATTTCAATGATCTAGCCTAGGAATAATCCTTTTTCTTATGAAAAGCTGTGTTTATCGTCTGTACCTATTTCTTGTTTCTTCGATGGGTTGTAACAGTTTGTAACCGTTTGTAACGGTTTACATGTAATTATGAATCCCATAGGAATTGCGAAAATTTAAAAAGTATGAATGCGTTATGACGCCAGTTGTTATGACGTGAGAAAGGAAGGAAGGAGGATTTAGTTGGTTGTAGCGAAGGCCAATCGAATTTGTCTAGTTGATAATGCGCAACTGACCTAAGCCCACTTACTCCCATGCCGACAATCGAAGGACTAGAATTGGGAACCACAAAAACGGGGAATTGGGAACCGAGAACCAAGATCGATTGTATTTTAATCATGCCTTTATATATACATAAAATCACACCACACAGTAAACCAATCAAGAATCTGACATTGATACAGAACAAAGGATAGAGTGGAAGCGAGTGGGTACAACTTGTACACAATTAATTAAACGTAGTTCATAGTAATAAACAATATACTAAGGGTAAATATACTAAACGGAAGGACTGGGTAAGGGGAACGTAACAGTTATAGAAATGAAATGATTATACTGTCCATAATTATCATAAATGAAATGTTGTTCTAAAACACAGTTCTCGAAGATAATCAATGTACACCAGGTGCCTGGCATATCAGAACGTTGTTGTCGTGTTAACATTATCATTTTGTTCCATTTAATAATTATTGTCAACTAATCATTATCCTGTGTATTTTTCTTGTCTACTTTCAACATAGTTTGTCAACACCGCCCTTTATATGTAAGCAACGAATTTATTGATCCATCATCATCATCATCATCATCATCGTTGAAAGTACAAAATGTGGTTATATCACATTAATTTGCTTTGGAATTTATCGTCAACTTAACATCTTATTTAATTATTCAATCTTCAATTTAAGTATTATTGCATAACTTTTGTTGTTTTTCCTATCGTTCATCAAATGTTAAGTATTCACATTATATAATTTATTGTATTCAATTGATATATTTACTTTATATGCTCAAAAGTTGTTTGTTTGTTTTTGTTTTTTTTTGCTTTTTTGCCTCCTATCCATTCATCTATTGTGTTAATAGTTTTGTTTGGTTCTTTATTGTTTTCTTTGCTAATAATAATAATAATAATAATTAATATTGAATGCATATTAATGCATTAATTTATTGTCTTCATATTTGAATTATTCATTATGAATTTGATTGCTTTCATTATTATCAATTACATTTTCAATGTTTCAATGTTGATGAAAGTTACTTTTTGCATGAAAATTATGTTAGATTGATAGGGTTTTTTTTTTTTGTAGAGAATATGTAATGTTGACTTGTTTACATTTGAAACTTTTTTATCATCTACAGATATTTTAATTATAAACAACTTATTACTTTAAGTGAAATTGTCAATAACTAGAAAATATATTATATATATTGTTTACCCATGAAAGAATCTGATTGACCATGATGAGAAGATGGATTGATATTGATATTTTATCTTTAGCATTAGTTTATTGTAATCGGAAGGAATACTTCTATTACCTAATAATGACGTTTATCTGCTTTTCTTTTAAGCTGGCATTTCTCTTATGCATATTTGTGTTGAGTTTGTGTGTGTGTGTGTGTGCGTAAATGGGGATTGTATTCTGTTTTTTTTCCAGCTTGAATGTTTATTCAGTCAAATTTTGTTGTTATTTCTCAATTTTGCTACTGTTTCTTGAGCTTTTAAAGAATTACAAATCCAAAGTTATAATGATACTGCGTTAAATGTTGAAATTATTTTTTCATGGTTATGCTTCTTTTCAGGATGTTATTATTATATTGATGTTTATTATAGACTATGTTCTACTTTGATTAATATTGTGGATTCTTAACCAGAAAACATGATGAGGGCTTTGTTTAAGGATTACCTGTAAATGTAGTGAGTGTGGTGATGGTGGAAGAGGCTTCGATAACTTGGGAGTATGAGTAGTTAACTCCTACCATGGGTAGTCTGGAAATCAATCCCACCCGCTAGATCCAAATACCCGCGGCACAAGCAAGCATATAAAAGTTATAATACCTCTTGAGTGATGTCGTGTTGAAATTTCAGTGTATTCGTCCTCTATGAATTTAGTTAGACTAGCTGTAACAAGGACTGAGATAGTGCAACATGCAGCTAGACGTACCATGTTCTGTTGTGGTTTAGGTATAGTGTTGATGACTGCCTGTATTTGGTGTATGTTGGCAATCGTCTTGAACAAGGATGTTGAAATGGGCTAGTTGCTTCAAAATTCATTTGGATACTGTGCATTCCTGTTAGTAGTAGAACTGACTGGAATGAATGACAATTGAGGGGTTCGGTATTTTTGAGCCATATTCATATTTTTTCTTGCTGTTATTAATTCTTCATGGTACAAATGTATATCCTGTTGCTATTGCATTACGATGTGCTGGTTTATTTGGTAGTAAAGAGTCAAAATATTGGAATTTGAAGACTACGAAAAGTGACTGGAGTATATCTCCTACGAGTTTCGTGATAACCTTATTTAGCAGGATTATATTTTTGGGGTGATTTAGATTACAATACACAGGGATGTGTCTAGGAGTTTAGGAAATTTCGTTTTAGTTTTTAGCTCATTTACGTTGTTGATAAGGCAACTGGTTATTTGAATTACAATACAGGACTTTTGAGCGGTTAGTTTATGAAATTGAAGTTGCGAATAGGAAGTAGATTAGTACTGTTCGTTGTCCAGACTTTCACGAACTTAACAGAGACTCTACTGCTCATACATTCGGAAGTAATACTGGTTTATCGAAGTGGTTGAGAGGTGGGTAGTTGACATACAGTCCTATGATAATCATACCCCTAGAAAATAAAGTTATATGTAAACGTCTTCGTACATACGATACTACTTCAGAGTTGTCATATCTCCCTCTAGTTAATATGCATGCTTCCTTGCTTTATTGCGTCATCATAATCTGTATCATTCAAATCATCGTGTAGCAAATGTTGGCGTGTCGTTTCAATATGTTATAAACCTAAGGAAGCTTACCACTTATTGCACTGATTGATTTCGCCTAACAGGACTTACTATTCTGAGTCAATGACAATCACGAGCTATTGACTTAATATTCACTGAGCATGAGTCACACCGGGCTTCTGTTTTGATTAACAACATCAAGAAGATTATTTTTCAACATTAGGAATATTTTCGTCTTGCAATTTTTACAATACAAAACAGTTCTTATTCTGAGTGCTTCTAAGCCATTCATTTTAACGTTTGTTGCTCGGTGTAGTAAATTATGTTAAGCGTGACTACTTAAATATCTGCTCGATAGGTCTCGAACTGAATCTTGTAATGGTATCATGAAAACGATATTGACTCGGAAATACATCGAATTGGCGAATGAAATAAAAAATAAGTCACATAGTGTTCATCGTTCACGGAAACTGATATTTAGTATATAGATGCCTCAGTCAATAAATAAGTGGTATGGTACGCACAGTCACCATCACGTTATTCTAAGTATTTTTCCGAACATATCTACATTTGTGGTTTCATTGGTTATTCATTTAAATTTCGGATTTATTCATATTTAATTCGCCTTTACTTGCATTGTGCAGATTTTTTGGGTATGATTCATGTACCGTGTTTCACATTTACTCATTCACATCCGCAAGCAATAGAATAAGTGCATAGATGAGTAGTCTATAACGATTAGTTCATGTAGATTATATATGAATAGAATAGAAATGTAACATACACATGATGACCTAATTAAATAAGTTAGACTTAACAATCTAGAAACGGTAATGTGACGAAAATGTCAAATCTGATCTGAAGAGAAAAGATGTTGACGTAATAATTCAAATTTGGAGAAGGAATAATAACGATGACTTAATGACATAAAAGTTAAGTTACCACGGTAAAGAAAGACATAACTGTTTATTTTTGAGCACGCACGTTTGGTTTTATTAATTTAATAGGAATTTCTTCATCATATTTTAGAAGATTTGAAGTTTTTTGTCTTTTGAGTACTGAATGATCCAGTGATATCAATCTGGTGTCCCATGTCAATCAAATGATTGACTATTTTTTCTGTTAAATGTTTCTAGTACATTGAATCGTCGATATTATTAACAGTTACTGTCATAAAGAATGAAGAGGATTGTGATTACATCTTATTTCTAAACATCCTACTAATGAGAAGACAATAAAAAGAAACATCTGCTATAAATTGAATATGTTAAACTAATTTACCTTATTTCATTTAATACTGACGCGCGATTGTAAAACTATAGATTAGAGTTGATAAAGAACTATGGTGAGGAGGTAACTGAAAAAGAATACTTCTTAGCTCATTCCAAATGTTTTAATGAAGATAATCAATATTGGTGAAACTATTGAAGTTATTAGAATTCATTTATAAATGCACTTACTACTTGATAAATAAACCAGATATATGTATGCGGAATGGGGGTTTGGAACTGTCAACTTCAGATTAATAGTGAATTCAAATCTTGACAAACTCATCTAACGAATAAAAACAAAGTGATATCAGAAATTGACTCAAGTAAAACTCAGAAACACTTAGCAGCCGTTTTATTTTGGCATGGGTTACCTCAAAAATACGATCAAACTCCAGACTATGAATTTTTGATGTGAACACTTAATTGTTAGACTACTGGTCTAAGTAGTTATTAGTTTGAAAGTTGAGTGTTCGTAGAGGAACCTAGAGGTCCTTGGCTCGATCTCCGGTGAATACATTAATGTACAGCTATTTTCCATAATCATTTTGAAGGTGTTTAGCATCTAGTCCTTTTTGTTTTTCACAGTTTGATCTCGAAACCCAGAGAATTCTAAATAGATGTTTTGTTCTAGCTTGGGACTCTTTGGCACTGAGCACACATATTCATGCCAGAGAGTCGAACTGCTAGAGCTGAAGATTCCGGGCTTGATTCCCTGAACTAAACAGATATTCACGTTTCCCTGGTTATACATAGCACACAAACGAAATCAATCTGTGACAGACAACAAAATCAGACACTAACTTCTATGAAACTACCTCATCTCAACAATTCAATAGATTTCTTGTCATATCGATTACCTTAGTATTCATATATGGTATTAGGATCAGATACTCAAAATTGTTGTCGTTTTGTTATCCTTCACTATTATTTCATGCATTTCAAAATACTTTCCATAAAATAAAAGTTATCCAATTGATTTCTTTCGAATACAACAAAATATCCATCTTCCCAAAATGTTCTATAATATGTAACTATGCAAAAGTCTTACTAATTTCAAACATACATTTTGTAGATACTATAAAATAGATAAGTTTAAATGATAGCTAACCTTCATTATACAATAGTAGTGTAAGTGAAATAAATGTCATATGTTTTAACTACTTTTCCT
Source organism: Schistosoma mekongi (assembly GCA_034768735.1). Classification (NCBI taxonomy): domain Eukaryota; kingdom Metazoa; phylum Platyhelminthes; class Trematoda; order Strigeidida; family Schistosomatidae; genus Schistosoma; species Schistosoma mekongi. Next base: position 41,146,965 of record CM068309.1, read on the forward strand.
TTTTGTTTACATTGTAGTTTGTGCTGTGTGCTGTGTGTGCTGTGTGTGTGTGCATTTGTATGCTGTTTAGATAATAAAAAGTTTTTGCCCCCTTCCACCACTTCCTGAATAACTACAGGTTCGCAATTGATACCTTTTTTCTGCAGTTATTTGTCATTTATTCTAGAAAGAAAACATTAAGTTCAAGGTTACATTTTGTTGTTGTTGTTGTTGTTATTGTTATGTCTGTCCTTGAACATGGTGTTTTCAATTTGGCTTATAATTAAACTATGATAAATAATGTCAAGTGATCCGAAAAAAATTTGCATTCATAACATGTAAATGTATATCAGATAACAGATGAAATGTGTTTCAGTTATACAGTATATCTATGAACGTAATTTTATCAGTAGATTCTATGAACTTCCTTTTCTTCGATTTTCATGACATGATTTACAATGTTTAGCTCAAAAGAGACTAACTCCTTGGTATTCCTGAAGTTCTAGTAAGTATCCGCTATAGGATGGGTTCACACTTGTCAGGAGTGGGAGAGTCATCGATGATGTTTAAGTTATATCACAGATTGGTGGAAGTGGATATTCTACAATCGGACACCTGTCAAACAGTACTGAGGGTTAAGCATTCACCATTAGACCTGAGAGCCTTGGGTTGAATTCCTTGGATTGATTCGTGAACAAGTCAAAACTGCTTTTATTTTCAACTTATAGTATCATCTAAAAAGAAGCGACTTCATATCCAATCTACCCTAGGAAAGATGCCGCTTACTTGAAACGGATTCAAAAAGAATCAATTCAACAAGTATATGGATTGAAAATGATCATTATACATCATGTTGATTATGGTTCTCCCTATTCCAATAGATTAGTTATGGGGTTTTGTATTAAGTGTTACTAAAGAAAACATCCTCTTAGAAAGGAAGTGCATATCAAAATGGATGCATTAGTGAAAAATGTTTTACCGCCTCTCTTTTTAATATAGTTGATTGTGTGGAATCAGCTGAATTGTTACAATTATATCGTCATTTGATTGAATATATTACAGATTGATGTTGGCAGAGTACCATTGATAACCAGGGAGCACTGGACAGTTGTTTCATTCTAGTATGGAACTCCTCAGCAGTGCGCATCCAAGATTCCGCACCAGGGGCTTCAGGTTGACAGCGAACGCCTAACCATCTACACCACTAGGTAAGCACATCAAAATGGATGCATTGCTGAATGTGTTTTCCCCACCTCTCTTTTTAATATAGTTGAGTGTGTGGAATCGGCTGAATTGTTGCAATCATATCGTCATTTGTTACAAAAGCAGTTTAAAAGAAGTTCTTTAACACTTAATTTTCTGAAATGACTTTTAAGATGCCAATGTAATTCATCAAATGGATATTATTTCTTAAAGAAGAATGAAACAAAACAATGAAGTTTAATAATTCATCAACTAGTGATAATCACTGATGTTTTCATATGTCGAATTTTTTTGAATAGGTATACTTATGACATAGTTCAATGTTCAGTAAACATGCCTATCTATGTGTATGTTTCGTCCGGTGTCTAAATTATGGTAATTGTAACTGACTTTACATTTCCTTTGAATTCCAGTTATGATTATCATGTTGTCATAGTTTTACACTTGAGTCACTCCTGATTTTGGTCGACTGCTTTCATTATGATATGCCGGGCACGTAACGAAGATTGACTATCTCTGAGAACTGTGCCTTATGATATTATTTCAGTTATTAAAACTGTGGACGGTATAATCATTTCATTTCTATAACTGTTACATTCCCCTTACCCAGTCCTTCCGTTTAGAATATTTACCCTTAGTATATTGTTTATTACTATGAACTACGTTTAATTAATTGTGTACAAGTTGTACCCACTCGCTTCCACTCTATCCTTTGTTCTGTATCAATGTCAGATTTTTGATTGGTTTACTGTGTGGTGTGATTTTATGTATATATAAAGGCATGATTAAAATACAATCGATCTTGGTTCTCGGTTCCCGATTCCCCGTTTTTGTGGTTCCCAATTCTAGTCCTTCGATTGTCGGCATGGGAGTAAGTGGGCTTAGGTCAGTTGCGCATTATCAACTAGGCACATCTCATTGGCGTTCGCGCTACAACCAACCAAAACTCGCTCTTTCTTCATGCCGTAACACATTATTAATTAAGTAGAAGTGAGCTTGACGGGCTTAGTTGGACGTCGGCTCACCCACTTCTTTCACTCTTCATCATTCCAAATCCTCTTACGCAGGTAACTCTGCACGTATCGGAATACAAAACACCTTGCTAGATAGGAGCTGTTACAGTAGTTCAGCACCGATTAATATCATCTGAATTAATGGATTTTAAAAGTGGAAGTAAATAATCAAAAATAGTTAGAGAGATAGTTTCATCAGTACAATGAGATAGAAACAGACCAATATAATTGTCAAGTTATAATCTATGTCATCCTGAATATTGTGCTAAGATTACTAAGGTTATATTTTATCAACTTGTTTATTATTACTATTAGTTTCAATAGTAGTAGTAGTAGTAGTAGTAGTAATAATAGTGGTAATGGTGGTGGTAGTAGTAGTAATGATAATAATTATTATTTTCTTAGTTGTAGTAACAGTATTAATGTTGTTAGTATCGGTTTCTATTGCTGTAATTATCATCAATGTGTTGGCAACTTCTTAAAACAAAGTTATTAGCCACCTTATATAAATCTGCATGAGTTTACTATAGACCACTAACAAATAGTAGTAAGATAAACTGATATATTCCCGTTGATATGTTATAGACTGAAGCTGGTTAGTCATTGTTGCTATATGTGCATCCTGAGCGGATTACCTCGATATGGCGAATTTTTCACAAGTATTATATAAGTTGGATTGTGACTGGCAAGTCCTATTGTGAACATCAACATTGGGATGCAGGTACATCCAGCCGATGAGTCCCAAATAGGACGAAACGCGCGTCCTGGATTACATTTGCCAGTCACAATCCAACTTATATAAGTAGTAATAGATATATTTCGTCTTCATGTATTCTTTGGAAAGGTCAGATTTTAAAGAGTGGCATCATCTATTTCTTGATGATCAAGAATTGCCAAGATTTAGGCATATTTACATTACAACAAATTGTGTGATTATCTTAATCTTAAGTAGATTGAGTCAATTCTCTACAGAATAAAGATTGATTTCTTTTCGTTGAAGGCTATTTATGTAAATATACTGTTGGGGATGTCAGATCCCCAAAATTTTCTTGGTAAACCTGTTATTTTTGTGATTTATTTGTGTAAATTCAAATTTCTCGTTTTCGCACCAAAAAAGCTCCATTATAACCTTCAGTTTGTGTTTCCCACTTAGTGAGACGCTAAATCTTATTAGTTCGTTGTTTATTTTAGTACGCTATTTGTAACATCCGAAGGACACTCTTTTTTTGTATATATATGCATGAGATGTGTGATTGTCATTCCGTTTGCCAGGCTGCCTGTGGAATTAAACTCTTCTTCTGACTTTGGACTTCTCCCTCTATTTAGCTGGGCTGGAGCGATGTGAATAGCTTAGCTTACTTGTTGTTGCGTCGCTGCTCATACGTTCGCTAGCAGGTATCGAGGTGTTTTCCTTAATGCGCGAAACCCTAGCATATACTTGACAAATTTTTCGTAAAATGATGAATATCAAAGTAGATTTCTATGCCTACACATCATATATATTAATATTCTGAGTAATAAATTTGTCGTTCCCAGGCTAATAGTTATCTTCATGACAAGTTTCGTGATACACTGAAAATGATAAAGTATCTTGTTTTGAATTCCTAATGACTAAAGTTATTTCCATCTTTGTGTTATTTATAATTATTCCATAGAAGAGTGGAAGAGAATACCTATTCAAACCTTCATCTTTAGCTACTACCTACAAATCGTTTAGCATTACATTCAAACGTGACTTATTTACTAATTATCAACTGTTATTCATCTGTATCTGAAAGTATAATGTCTACAAAATTAAAAATTTGAAGTTAGGACCTTCATTGAGATCGGTTTCCTTGTATTACTTCCGTTCTTGTCATTCTAGATTGAGAAGAGAATATCAAAAGTATCCTTCAACTTGGTGATAAATCGGTACTTATACATAAACGAATCAATCACTAAATGTATAACTCACTTTTATTACTATAGAATGCTAAACGTTATTTCGTTATACATCACTTTATTATTATGAACACAATAGACTACCTATTCTATACTCGATCGGTGTTGCTAAGTAATTGTACGATATACATCCTGTACAGAATTATATGCTAAAATCTATTCTAAAATTTTAACAATAAATCAAAATAATCATGTGTTGTTGAATTGAGGTGGTTTGTGGACATTGGTATTTAGTTTTATTTTATTGAATTAGTCATAGATTGATGTTTGTAAGTCAACAATGAGTACTAGGGAACACTGGATAATTGTTTTTTTTTGGTATGGGACTCCTCAGCAGTATGCACCCTACATTCTGCCTTAGAAGCTTCAGGTTGGCGAATGCCTATCTCTTTAAGCTATAGAATCAGCATGCAGTAATAGAATTCCTATTTTGATTAATTTCTAATATGGTGCGTTAATCATTGATTGTCATCGGTAATAACTGTTTCACTCCAGACATATCTGAACTCCACTAATCACAACATCTAACTAAAGCTTCAGTAACATCTTGAAGTTAGTTACTAGTGAGTTGATTTACTTACTTACTTACTTATGCCCGTTACTCCTAGCTGAGGAGCATAGGCAGCTTACCAGTATTCTCCATTGAACTCTGTCCTCAGCAATCCTTTCCAATTGTTTCCAGTTGCTGTTCATCCTTTTAATGTTTGCTCCCAATTCCCGACGCAGAGTGTTATTTGAACTTCCTCTTTTCCATTTCCCAACAGGATTCCATGTTAATGCTTGTCTCGTGATGCAGTCTGATGGTTTGCGTAATGTATGTCCTATCCATTTCCAACGTCTTTTCCTAATTTCCTCGTCGGCTGGAAGTAGATTTGTCCTCTCCCACAGTAAGCTGTTGCTGATGGTTTCCAACCAACGAACATTTAGTATCTTTCTCAGGTAGTTGTTTATAAATATTTGTATCCGTCTGATGATGTTTGCAGTAATTCTCCAAGTTTCAGCTCCATACAGCAGAACTGTCTTCACGTTCGAATTGAAGAGTTTGACTTTGTGGTTAGTAGTGAGTTGATTTGTTAGATATGATTGAATACTAACTTCAATTATACAATAGATCAACTGTAAATTATTTTACAAATGACTTTTATATCATGCAGCTTATTCATCGGTGATTTCAAGATTGATTAATTCAACTTCAATTAAGCATACCTATTTATAATATCGAATCTGATATCCTACACTTCAAAACTAATTAAATACACTTATCACTGATTAGTTCATGATATCTTCTGCATTCATTACAATAAATCAAAACACTTATAAAAGGTAAATATTTTAATTAATAGAATTTTTTTTTATTAAGATTAACATCAAAGTAAACTTAATGTATATGACTTAGATTGTGTAGATTGTATAAATCTAATTTATTAGTTAGAAACAAACAATGACATGTGTAACACAATATAGTAGTTAATGTTACGTAAGAAAGTTAAATTGAATTAATTACATCTACACATATTATTATCATTTGTATATATTTATGCATTATAGTAAATGAATAGTTGATAAGAGGGATGTCGGGGGGGGGGGTGAGGGAAGGAATAGGCAAAAAAAAAAAACTTGTAAAGCATACAAATCTATCAATTAAGATAAACAAAACCAGAAACAACAACAATGAAGAGATTAAAGATAGAAAAAAATTTCGAAAGTTAAATAATTTTCTTTTCGCATAGTTTTATTTCACATTTATAATGTAAATTTCATGATTAAGATTTATGGAATTGTGAAAATGAAAACAAAAAAGAAAAAAAAGAAAAAGTTAATTTACCGAGTTCGAATCTGTCTTTCTTTTTTGTTTGTTTGTTTTAAAGTTCAAAATGAACACACACACACGCACACACACACATACAAAGAGAGAATAGATAGTAATGTATTCAACAGAAGAAAAAGAAAGATTACTTTCTCTTTCTCTTTTTTTCAATGCTACAAGAATAAATGTTGATTTGTATGGTTTTGTTTATTTCGATGGTCCAGCTAAAACTTTCTTGATTAACTCTGTAGACAGAAGAAGAAGAAGAAGAAGAAGAAGAAGAAAAGAACAAAGTATATCATAAGAATATAAATACTTATAAAATCAAACTGTGCTGGTTTGTGAAGATTGGTATTAAGTTTTAGTTGATTGAATTTGTCATAGATTGATGTTGGTAGGGCACAAGTGGAAACCGGGAAGCGTTGAACAGTTGTTACGTTCTAGTGCGGAACTCCCTACTGGGTCGGTAGTGAAACAATTATTATCGATGACAATAGATCGCACCATATCAAAAACCAACGGAACCGGAAATTCTACCACTAGATGCTGGTCCAGTGGCGTAGATGGTTAGGTACTGATCAACCTGAAGCCCCTGAGACGGAATCTATGGTGCATACTGCCAGGGGGGTTCTCATATTAGGACGCAACAGCTGCCTAATGCTCTCTAGTTTCCAATGGTACCTTGCTAACACCAATCTATAACGCATTCAACCAACCAAAACTTAATACCAATCCCTAAAATCCACCTCAATTAGATCACTGTAATATATTAACTAAAGTTTGTTGCCTATGAAAAGCAGTACAGTACTTGAGATAATGGAGGATTGTAACTCAAGAGTATACTTTAGCGGAATTTTCATTGATGTTCTTGTCATGAAACATAATGAAATATTCACAAGTAAATTATTTATCCCAAAAATGCAAATCCCCCCCCCTTCCACCAAAAAACAGTACATATGTTTGAAGTAAAATCCCCGTAATTATAATGGATATCCACAAATTATAGTAACATAAATAATAATCAACTGTAACATACTTTCATTTTATGCCGGATCTCTGTGGCGATAGATAGTGATTCAGCCCCTAAATCACTGAGGTATGGCATTCTGAAACTATATCAACTTATAGATCTTCTCATCTGGCTTCCAAACCGACACGAAGTATTATGGCCAGTGATAATACCTGGTCACGTAAACAGAAGTAGGTTTCTCATAGCCAGGATTTTAAGTGCCACTAAGATTGCATCATAATACTGAGCTGTTACGTTGAGAATGAAAAGGGACTAGGTGGCATCGAGTTCTCTTGAAATTACTCTCTACCGTATATTTACAATTGTATGTATGTGAAGTTGTAGATCAGTGGTTAAGACGTTTCTACCACTTAGTAGCAGGTCAGAAATCCCCGCTCCATCTACTTCAATTTAGGCAGCCGTGCTTTTAGAGTGTGGCTTGAAGCCTAGTACACAAAGCTGCACTTTATAAATGGGTTGAAACAAAAATGGTGATGGTTTATACCCAATAAGTAACTAATTTTTCCAGTGATGACTTCTTGATTAATAATAATATTATAATCGACTTCCGTTATTGATGAATAACGCTGGTTCAAAGTAAAGCCAGGAGTAATTGGCAAAAAAGACAACTACTTGACTTCATGTTATTTAACTATCAAACTTAACAATAACACTTCTAATGCCAAATTACCGTGAAAAAGCTCAAGCCAGATTATTAGTGTATATGATTAGCTTTGGATTAAACACATTATTCAGTAGCAATAAGTAATCATAAAATGGAGTTTATTTAAGTTGGATTGTGACTGGCAAGTGGAATCCAGGACGCGCGTTTTGCCCTATATGGGACTCATCGGCTGGATGTACCTGCATTCCAATGTTGATGTTCATACTGACCAGCTTCAGTCTATAACAAATCAACGGGAATATACAAGTTTATCCTAATGGAGTTTATTGTTCTGATAGGTCTATTTACACTTCAAAATTGATGTATTTTATACACTAACCTTCATATTTGATATTTCCATCTAGATCTTCACGTAAATCAATAAATTTCAAAATCAAATCAACTTCTGGATCTTCAAGGCGTTCACCTATGAATTGTATAAATCAACAAATAATCATTAAAAAAAATTAAACTAACCATAACCTGTTAGAACATGTCTCATTTCTGCAGCTGAAATAAATCCTTGTCCTTCACGATCAAATGTTTTGAATGCTTCCATATAGTCTGCATAAGTACCAGTTTCTTTCTCTTTAAGAATAGCTTCATAGCAAGGAAGAAATTCATCGAATTTGTATTGTTTTTCGCCTATAATCAAAAATAAAAACATGATTGAATTTTACTGAGTATTTACGATAAATTGGAACTGCCCTGTCACTTGACACCATGTTATGGAGAAAATAAAATGACTGTAATATCAAATGTTAATGGGGTGTCTAGTTGATCACTTCAAGTCTGGCTTATACCCACTCAGTCCCAAGCCGGAGATTGAAGAACACATAACGATAGATCAACTAGATAGAACCATATTGTATTTCAAACACTTCGTTATATATACACAAAATCAGACTACACAACACACCAATACGGAGAATAACATTTATACAAAACGAGAACAATAATGAAGGTACAAGTAGATGATTAATTGACCATAGCTGCTGAATAACAAGTGATATGATTACAGTTCAAGGGTCTAAGTGGAGGTTAGGGCGATAGAAACATGGCAACAATAGAAATAAAATAATCGATTTACATATACTTAAAGTAGATGAAATAGTCTTCTGAGAAACATTTGGAAAAGTTAGTTACTCTTCTTTAGGGGCCCGACATATTATACCACAAAGTTTTCTTTTAAAAAAGCTGTCTTTTCTTGACATGAAAGCTAATTTGTAGCTGTGCAACGTTCAATCTGTCAACGCCACTAAATTAATAATTTTGAGAAACAGACATGTTTTTTTTGTTTTTTTCATATTTGGTATAAGTTCATTTCACCAAGCACAAATCTATATAACTGGCTTCAAGGCAAACTCTGATTATGAGATTTAGTGGTATTACACGACTATACAAACCGAAATAGGTTGGAGTAATGTTTTCAAACCTCCAGCTTAGTAGCAAAAAGTTGAATGTCTTAACCACTGAGTCAATACACCACACTAAGTATTGTTATTGAACCTCATTAAGTAGTTAGATTTACAATATAATGGAAATTTTCAGAAAAGTTAATTGGATGCATTCGTCTTAGTTTAACGTCGGTTGCATACCAGTGACAACCAGAGGGCACTGGGGTTATTCAGCATTATGCACCCTTGACTATGTCAGGGGATCAAACTTACAGCCTTCAGGTTTTGAGACAAACGCTTAACAAAAATGTATCACTAGACTGAAGTTCAGTGGTATAATTCTCTGATGAAATCAACGGTTCTCACTACCAAGGAGTTTCATATTAGAACGAAAAGGCTGTGCTGTGTCCTCCTGTTTTTTGAATGGCGCTCCACTAACATCAATCTGTAACGAATACAATCAACCAAATTCACTATAAAACCACCTCAATTCAATTACAACTATGTGTTTAAAAGTTTACTTTACAAAATATTGCAAGTAATTATAACTAATAGAAATAAATGAATCAAAGATGTATGCAATTTTAAAATCATTTCTTGACGTTGTCACTGTTATTTTAGACGATTCGAGAGGAGTAATTAACTTTCTGAACTACATATCTGAAGACTATTTTCATTTATTTTGAGTATATGTAAAAACCTTGACATTCCTTTAGACTCATAAACTATTAGCATACAATTTGTCATTCAGGAGCTATAATCAATTAATCATATACCTGTATTCTCAGTCCTTAGTCATTATTGTTCCCGTTTTGTATAAATGTGATTCTCCCTATTGGTGTGTTGTGTGGTCTGATTTGGTGTACATCTAAATGGATGAATGAAATGTAATCCTACCGATTGAATGTCATGCTGGTTCCTATACGCCTGCCTTAATGTCTACTCAGTCCGAAGCCAGAAATAGGAGGACACAAGATTGATAAACTAACCAAACAGAATCATGTTATATTTCATGGATTCCTTCATATATATACATAAAACTTGGCCATTCAGTTATCTGATTAAAAAAACTAACATTAACGTAAAATAAGAGTAACAGTAACTGTGAACTGAAGTAACATATACATGATCAATTAACCGTAGTTTACAAATGAGAAATGATCTACTAACAGCCAATGTGTTGAACAAGGGGACATAGCAAAAGGAATTGAATAACAATAGAAATAAAATGTTCACTTTATATACAACCAAGATTAATGAAATAGTCTACAAAGAAACAGTTCTTGAAGACAACTAACCTTCTCTAGGTGCCTGGTATATCAGTAAGTGTCATAATCATTTATTTAGCTTTGGCAAGCTAATATTGCTTAAAATTTATTTAGAATTCAATGAAGAATATTTCGTAGGAAAATGTTAAAATGCATATCTATTGTAAAGTAAGACGAGTCTAAATTAAGCATAAATCCCCTCCTCCCAAACAGGATTATCAAATGGCCATGTTTGTACAGTTTTATTTCACCGGAAATAATGATTATATACAATGAGTACAACTTGAAATAAGATTTAAGAATATCATAAGGGAAGGAATCCTTAAATATGCTTAATGATTTATCCATAAATCTGTTATAAGATAATAAAATCAAAGAAATACCCCTTCCCACTTATCAATTCTATATGTAGTAGGCATTGTTGATGTTGATGGAAGCTTCGTGGTTAAACAATCGAGTTCATAATATTAGATAACATAGAACTTTTCTAAAATCATAATATACACTTCATCATTGATATCGGCATCAATACCGATTGCTTACTCTATACTTATAACTATAGCCAATGTATTACTAAGTTGTGTCAAGTGCATCAGTGTAATTATGCTCTTGTATTATACTACAGAAAATATACATCAGTTGAATATACATAGAGAATAATATTAAATTCATAAGACAAAAAAAACTATATCTAACCTTGTTTAACAGTGGCACCATGTTTTACAGTTAAAGCAATAGTTGGATTTATTCCACTGCATCGTAGTAAATCTCCAACTTTCACTGCATCAATCATACCATCTCGACCATCCCAAAAATCGAATAAATCGAAAACTTCACGAATATCTATTAGGTTGTATATTTTAAATCAAGACAAACAAAAGTATCACGATTTGTTACATATTATGATTATAGTTGAAAACAATGTGATATATACAAAGGAAGTGATACATTGCAAAACGAACGGATCACTTAGTTGTTGTAGTCTTGTATACTTTTCCCGATGAAAGTTCATCTCTGTCATACCTATCTATAAAACATTTGTACTTACATGTAGTACTCGTTTACCTTCCATAGTAAAGTGGTTCATTCTAATCTTCATTGTTATCTTATTGTTTAGTTAACTTTTATTTCTCATATATAATTATTCCACAGAATCAATGTATTATCACATTGTTTTTTAATGTATTCTGCTAAAAAATTCTGGTAAATTATCAAGTCTTCATTATCATTCAAAACAACTATCATCTATGCTCAACTCTACATGATCTAGTAAACATTAATGATGTTACCATAGAAACAATGAAAAATACATTAAATTGTGTAAAGAGAAACAATACTTACCTTCAATTTCAGCTTTTGATAAGGAACTCTAAAATAGATAGAAATGTGTTTTTAAGTAATTATGTAGATATTTAAACTTTTTTTCGTATACATAAGTATGGTTTAGTTATTTGTATTCTTCAAAGATTGATGCTGGTTGGATACCACTGAAAATTATGGAGCACTGAATAATTGTATCGTCCTAATATGGGACTCCTGAGTGGCGTGCACTCTTAATTTCATTATGGAAATGTATCTAGGTCCTTCAGGTTGAAGATTGCTCAACCTTCTACACCACTAGCTTTCAATGGTACCCAACCAACGTTAGTCATTAACTGTTACAAATAGATAAACTTAGTATTTAACTCCATAAAACCATTTCACTTAAGTATATAATTACAGAATTAAGATTACATAACACTTACCATTGTTTATGAAAATAATACAATTCGATTGCAGTAATATGAACACTAATGTGAATAATGAAATCAATTGAACTGTTAACTGAATACACTACTAGATATATACGAAAAATAGAAAATATGTCTATTAATCAACTACTGGATTGATTTTCTATAAATGCCTACACAGTTAACATCAATGAAAAATAGTATCCATGTAATAATGTTACAATTGGTTAGTCAATGTTTTTAATTTCCCTCCCCTCCTCCTCTCTCTCTATCTAATGTATTGACAATTATTTTTGTATATTTTTGGGCAAAACAAATTTGAATGAAATTGTGCTGTACTTGTATTTGTGTAAAATATTCTATCCCAAAATTATAAAAGTTAACCAATCAGGAATAAGGTGATGATAATAAATGTGGATAAATGTACTGAATTCAAATCGATATCCTATTTAACTTATCTAACCAATCATTAAAGAATTAAAATATGTGATGGAAAATTGTTAAAGTCAAATTCTTTGGTTATTAATTTTATGTAAGATTTAGAAATAAATAAATAAAACAATTGAACATCTTTATTTTGTTTAAATGTATGTTAGTTACCCATTAATGACAATAGATGAAGTTGCACAGTATAACATGAATCGATGTTGGATATTATTGAAGACTAAGGAGAAGTGGACAGTTGTTTCCTTTTGGAATTGGGAACTTCTAACATCAATCAGTGAATAATATAAACAATTAAATTTAATAACTATCGCCATAAAACCATCTCAATTCCGTTAAAGTTAGAAATACTAACCTATGGATCATATGATCATATGTGATCATATGAAAAAGCCTTAGCCACAAATCTTGATATCTTACTCTCATGAATACATGAGTGGACTCTTCTGAATTGTTTCACATTAAGACAAAACTATTGTCTAGTGTTTCCTGATTTCAAATGGTTGCCTAAACTAAATCAATTCATGATATGAAATTCTATTTCGTCAATCGTCAAAATACTAAATTAGTAAACTATTATACTGACAATACATACCTAAATGGTTATAAAGTAAACAATTAATCTCATTTATGAACCGTCATGACTATAATAGCGAACAACCTTAAGCTGATCATTAACTGTTTATGTGTATGAACTGATGATTGATATTAAAATAAAAAGACACCGTCAGACTACTCTCCAGTCTATATAAATAGTTGCAACAAACTGCAGGTAATTGTATTTGCAATAACAACACACTGAAATATCAATATGGTTATATGACAATATGCTAACTGGTTTGTGATATCATAATGCGCATACTTTATCCTGATGTATATTGGTGGTTGGAAGTAAACAATGCAAACGTCATACTTTGATTTTATGCTAATTGACATTCATTCAATAAGGGGTTTCTGTAATAATGAGATAACTGTGCTCCCTATAGTATTCGAACCCATTTCATTCACTTTCTTACTTAAAGATGCTAACAAGAAGATATTCAAACTGCAATCGACAACCTTTGACATCTTTTAGTAGTAGTAGTAGTAATATTAGCCAGGAATCCAGGGGTCAGCAAATAGACCATCAGGCGGAATACACAATTTTGAAATGAATATACATGTGAATATTGGGATACTAATGTCTTAAATATAGATAAGTACAAAGGGTTGAGAATAAGGCAATCGATAACAAGTAATCAATATGGACGTCAACTTAATATGCAACAACTAAACCATGGAACAATAGAAATGAGTAAGCTGACACTTACATTAGGGGATGCATAGATTATGAAAATATAGTAATTCGTTTACAAAAACATAAAGAATAAAAGTACACATTGGTTATATGATTGTGTAGGTTAAGCTGAATTAATTATTGGTGACCACAGAGTTCAACCGAATACTTACGAGTTAAGTGATTTAATCACTGACTGTTGTCTCACCACTATCCATACAAAAATCAACGGTGAACATGTTGATTCATAAATCCATTCTTTTGGTTTACATTTATGTGTGACTTTTAATAATAAGCTTAAATATTATAAATTTAAGGGTTAGAACTTTACTGTCGTTGGTGTCAAAGATTGAATTTAATCATTGTCCATTGTCATATGAATATTCTTAGAGCATTGCCTCAATAATGCGTTTAGTAACGTGTTAAGTAAAATAGGATTATAACCATAAAGTAGATCCAGGAAGCATCCTTCATCTCATATGGGACTCAAAACGTAGATGCACATACATCCAAGTTATATTTCCAATAGAGACTGATTAAATGAAGTTCCTATTAAAAGCAATCAGAATTGTTGACTTTATACGTGTTGAACAACCTACTGGTCAATCGGACTTACTAGTTCACTGAACAACTTTGAAATAAAAAGTATTAAAATCTAGTCTCATCATATGAATCCTTAGTGAGATCCAGGTATGTACAACTGATGAGTCCTAAATAGGATGTAAAGCACGTCTCGGATTCAACCGGTAGCCATGATCCAAACTTTATGTAGACAGATATTGTTGAAAAGGACATCCTTTGTTTCGTATACAATTTAAAGTTGTTTTACTTTAGCAGATAGATTTCTGATGAAAAATCTTATTCAAAATGGTCATATAGTAACAACCTTGAAAATGTCAGGGTGAAGAAACTGTATTTCACCTGTATTGAAATGCACCTTCTGATAAGACTGATGAACAATAATGAGGTTCAAGTTCATTCTGCTAGTCAACATTTTCACAAAATTCCAATATGAATCCTGTAAATATCCATAGATGAATCAAAAGTATACGTTTTAGCAATAATTTTAACCTGAGGCCCCTGGAGCGGAATGTAGAGTTCACACTGCTGATGAGTTTCATACTGAGACAAAACAGCTGTTCAGTGCTCCGTGGTTTTTAGTGGTACCTTGGCAACATCAATCTGTGACGAATTAAATTAACTAAGCAATTTTTACTTAATTATTGCCTTACACTACATTAACCTAGATGACAGACAAAATAAAGATGAAAAAGGCCAACAGATAACCAAGTTGTTCATCAAAAAAAGATTTATTCATTAGTATTCAACTATACAGGAGCTGTTAAGAAGTAACAATAATTTTATAACGTAGTAAATTACTTTTATTAATTAATTTCAACGGACATATGGTACTTTGAATGTGTTTGTAAGTTCCTGTATATGATGTTGTGATCTGACATTGATCAGTTCGCGTTGTTATGTGTGCATCCTGAGCTGACTGCTACACAACAGCTATAGCTAACAAATACGGTAAAATTAGAATACATATGGATCTTCCTGTTGATATGTCATGGACTGAAACTGATAAGTCCCTATTGCTAGATATGCATTCTGAGAAGATTGCCTCAATATAGCAATGGCTTAAAAGTATTGTCTGAGTTGGATTGCGACTGGCAAGCGAAATCCAGGACGCGCATTTCATCCTATTCCGTCAACTGGATGCACTAGCATCCTAGTGTTAATGTTCGAAACCGGACTCGGACTCAGTTCGTCTCACGCTGTTACACAAGTGTAACTGTCCGAACTCGGTAGCCTAGTAGAGAACGCAGTGGTGTTTGGGATGAAATGAACTGAGCTCGAGTACCGGTGGGCACGTCAATATTAGGATGTAGGCACATCAAGTTGATGCATGTCAAATAGGATGAAACAGGCGTCACAAGTTTCACTTTTCAGCTACAATCCAACTCAAGCGATATAAAATAACAGTTGGCTTGTGGCTGGAAAATGGGGTCCAAGACATGTAATTCCATCTATTTGAGACTCGTCAGTTAAGGGCATTTGCACTGCACTTTGGAGAGATACAAAAACTCTTTCAAATCATATACACATACCGATTGAACAAGTTTAGCTTAACACAAATGAGACTGAGTGTAGGATATGTTCAAACCTTTAGGTAAATCTTTCAGGCAATTTCCGCAAAAGTGTCGACTCAGTGACTGGGCTTAACTACAGTCAAAATAGGGAGAGATTTGAACAAACTTATATCTGTTTTTAAAAAGTAAATTAACACAATTAGTACAAGGACATAATCGGTCAGAAATGCTATTAGAAAAAACACATACCGAACTGTTATATCGGACCACTAAAGAAGAGTGAAAAACTTCCAGGACTATGTTTTAGAGGACTAATTCATTTATTTTAGTCATGCCTAATGTAAATATTACATATCATTTAGTGTTACGTTCCTCTTACCCTATCCTCTCGTTTAGTATATTTCCTGTTATTATATGGTCTCTTATTATGGACTACAGTTAATTAGTTTGTGTACAAGTTACCCCCATTAACTGCCACAATCTCTTCTGTTTCGTATTAGTGTAAAATCCCTAACTGGTTCTCTGTGGTTTGACCTTGTGTATATATAAAGGTAAGGTTGAAACACGATGCAATTCTGTCTGGTGGCTCATCAATCATTGTTTTTCTGTATTTCGGCTTGGGGAGTGGTAGTCACAGGGCCGACGTATCGTTATACTGATTAGCAAATTTCAAGGGCACTGTGCTTTTAGTAATACATGAGACGAAAAGTGATGGGAAATGCATCAAAATGAACAATTGTGATAATTACATACTTACCTATGCCCGTTAACCCTAACAGAGGAGCATAGGCCGCTTACCAGTATTCTCCATTGAACTCTGTCCTCAGCATTCCTTACCAGCTGTTTCCAGTTGCTTTTCGTCCTTTTAATATCTGCTTCCAACTCTTAACGCAGTGTGTTCTTTGGCCTTCCTCTTTTCCGTTTCCCAACATGGTTCCAAGTTAATCCTTATTTCATGATGCAGTCTGATGATTTCTGCAATGTATATCCTATCCATTTCCAACGTCTTTTCCTAATTTCCTCTTCGGCTGGAAGTTGGTTTGTCCTCTCCCATAGTAGACTGTTGCTGATGGTTTCCAGCCAACGGACATTCATGTGTTGTATTTGAGGAGATTGTTCTTTCCCTTGTGTATGTTCAGGCCTACTGATGCTGAGGTTGCTGCTACACTGGCTGTGTTAACTTGCATTTGTTGGTGTGTATGTGCTAAAAGAGCTAGATCATCCGCAAAGTCCAAATCATCGAGTTGCATCCTACTTGTCGATTGAATTCCATGCATCCACACAGATGTGGAGGTCTTCATGATCCAGTCAGCCATCAGGAGGAAGAGAAAAGGTGAGAGTAGGCAACCTTGTCTGACTCCGGTCCTCACTGGGAATGTATTTGTCAGTTGTCCTCCATGCACAATTTTGCACTGTGTTCCGTCGTAAGAGTTCCGGATGATGTTGACGAGTTTTTCTGGTACGCCGTAGTGTCGAAGAAGTTTCCATAGTGTTCTCCTATCTACGCTGTCAAACGCTTTCTCGTAATCAATGAAGTTGATGTACAGTGGCGAGTTCCACTCAGTTGATTGTTCTACGATGATCTGTAGTGTTGCGATTTGGTCTGTGCACGATCGATCTTTACGGAAACTAGCCTGTTGGTCTAGAAGTTGATCATGCTTCGAAATTTTTCATTCTGTTCAACAATACTCTGTTGTAGATTTTCCCTGGTATCGACAATAGCGTGATCCCTCTGTAGTTCTAACATTTGCTCAGATCTCCTTTCTTTGGCATCTTGATAAGGTGTCCTTCTTTTCAGTCTGCCGGCACTTGTTCTTCCTCCCAGATCCTTTTGAATAAAACGTGGAGTATCCTTGCTGTTAGATCGATATCTGACTTGAGTGCCTCAGCCGATATATTGTTAGGTCCTGCTGCTTTCCTATTTTCGATTTGTCTGATGGCCATCTTGATTTCTACCATCGTTGGTAGAGTGACATCTATCGGGAGATCTGTAGGTGCTGCTTTGGTTTCTGGTAAGCTCAGTCGAGCTGACCTATTCAAGAGCCCTTCAAAATGTTCTACCCACCTACTCCTTTGTTCTTGAATATCGGCGATCGTTGTTTTTGACCGCTCGCTCTGGTTGACCATATTTGCCTGCTAGTTTCTTCGTTGTGTCATATAGCTGTTTCATATTTCCTTCATTTGCAGCCTTCTCCGCTGTCGTTGCAAGGTCTTCGATGTATTTCCGTTTGTCGGCTCTAATGCTGTTCTTTACCTGCTTATTTGCTTTTGTGTATTCAGTTTGTGCCTTCATTTTCTCTGCTCTTGTTCCGCTGTTTTTGATTTCCGCCTTCTTGTTCCTCCTTTGTTGAATTTTGCTCAGGGTCCTAGTGGTGATCCATTCTTTATAATGGTGCTTCTGGCGGCCCAGAACCTCCTGACACGTTGAAGTTAGTTCTTCTTTGACTCCTCTCCAGTTATCCTCCAAAGTGGTTTCTTCTTGTTTAAGTAAATCTTGTAAGGCTTGGAACCTGTTGTTGAGAGCTATTTTGAATTCCTTGAGTTTGTCAGTGTCTCGAATAAAGGCTGCACTGAACCGTTGTACTGCTGCCACTCCAGTTGTCCACTGCTTCTTTAGCTTCAGTTTCATTTTAGAAACCACCAGGTGGTGGTCTGAAGCTATGTCAGCTCCTCTCCTGGTTCTTACATCTTCCATTGATCTTCTAAATTTTTTAGTAATGCTTACATGATCGATTTGATTCTCTGTAGTATGATCCAGTGAGACCTATGTAGCCTTCTGTATACGTCTGTGGGCGAATATTGTGCCACCTATAACCAATTTTTTGAAGGCACATAGGTTTGTAAATCTCTCACCATTGTCATTTCTTTCTCCCTGTCTTCCCATGGTTTCTTCATATCCAGTGTTGTCCATTCCGACTTTGGCGTTTAGGTCCCCCATCAGGATTGTCAGATCCTTTCCTCGGCACTTTGCTATAATTGATTGCAGTCTATTGTAAAACTGATCTTTGTCTTCGTCGTTGCCGTCGTTGGTTGGTGCATAACACTGGATAATATTCAATGTAATCCCTTTCTTCATTGTTTTGAAAGATGCTTTGATGATCCTGGGTCCATGTGGTTCCCATCCTATAAGTATATTACGTACTTTTTTGGGCTGCATCTGAGCAACTCCTTGGGCGTGAGAAGCATTTTCCTATTCCTAGCCGGAGTATGGTAGTATCTCTCCCATAGCCAATGTTTCATTTTCAGCTTGAGTCCAATCGGTTTCGTTGATTCCGAGCACTGTCAAATTGTATCTTTTCATTTCTGCAGCTATTTGATTGGTGTTTCCGCTCCCCCAGCTTGTCCGAACATTCCATGTGCTTACAAAAATTTTTGATCTGGTTATTAGTAGAGGCACCGGTCTTATAACTTCCGAAGAATCTCATTTTTCACCATGAGGCGTCATAATCATTCCTTCCACTTCCAGGGCAGAGTTTAATCTGGTTAGAGTTTCTTAGCAAGCTTGTGTTTTACGGAATGGGAATGCTAACCCCATGCCATACTTTACCCGAGCTTGCTACAGGAAGTAACCCTAGGAGAGATACAGGCGAAGTTTGTGATAATTATCCTTGTTTATATAGAAAGTAGTACAGTCCTGTGATTGGTTAGTAAACTAAAATAGTTTATACAATCAGACTGAGTTCAATAGGTGGGCCTTTAAATGGATGTTATTGGTCGGCTTAATTATGAATATAATTAACACTAAGTTCAAGTACAGATGAGTAGTACATCAACAACAGGACACAAACAAATTTAGCTAGAGTTTTTTATTAAGGTAAAACGTAAGTCCTGGATTCCATTTACCAGTCACAATCTAACTTTCATCACAAACTCACGTTATTGTAAATTGTACTGCACAGTGTTACGTTATTGATTTAATTATTGTCAAGTGATACTCATTCAAAGTTAGGCTACTAATCAATCTAAATAAACCATATAGAAACCAGTATTATCATGGATAGTATTCATTTTTTTGTTAGTGTATTGTTATTTCCTTCTTTCTTGCACTAAGTTACATCGTACTCACTATATAGTTGTAACAATATCAAAATATTAAAGTGTGTTTATAAAACCATAGAAGGAATCCTATTAATAACTGTTATTCTTATCTAATTTAAGAGTCGTATCCAAGACAAACTGGAACAATTTTTTCATAGAAAATCTTGGAATAATTAGATGATTCAAGAGGATTTTGCATCATGATAATCCGGAAATCCTAGAATCTAGTACTTATGGTATTTTTTGTATAATGCTTAATTCAGTGGATCTTAATTCAACAGAGTTAGAATTTTAACGCTTCATTACGTTTGTGATTTCTACTAACTTGTAAAGGATTAGTAATATTTGGAAGGCAAACAAGAAAAATAAATGATGATTGTTGAATTTTACAATTTGCATTAAGGACTTATAGTAAGTAGACAACCACTGAGAACTAATATGTATTGGAGAGCTGATTCATCCTAGTATGGAACCCTAACAAGACACACCCACGATTTCATCAAAAGATTTGAACCAAGGAACTCCATGTATTGCATCCAACGTTTAATTGCTAGTACCAACTGCTCAAGCGGTTTCCAAAGATAAAATTCTGACTTTAATCACTTTCTGATATACTGACATTACCTGGCGTCAATCCAACATTAATTCTACAATGATAAATTCAAGCTTGAACAACAGAGGAGAGATGAAATAGAAACTAACATTGTGTCATAAGTCAGTGAGCTTCAAATTTTTCCTCTTCTCCAGATTTCAAGGTTGAGACAAACTTATTAGACAATCTATTCATTTGTTGAGCCAGTTAAAAAGAACCAATCATTCATTGTAATTTTATGTTAGCTGAAGTTGTATACAGTGGCAACTTCGATAAACATTGTTTCTTCGCTTTTGCAACAGACTTTTGTTTACTAAAATCCCATGGCTCGGCGAAGTATGAAGCCCTTGAAGAGTATCATAACCGCATTTATAGTAAATTCCTATAGTGCTAATAGATATCTGTACTGATTTTCGTATCCAAACCGTCTCTGTTATTTCACGCGTTTTAAAATTACTGATAAATTCAAACAGTAGTAAAAAGTTTATCCGATTATCTTTGAGAAAATGACGGAATAATCTAACCACAAGTCTAATGAGAAGTCAAGCATTCAATTCAAGTTTTCAGATTTCTGTACATTACAATTCATGATCTATGAAGAACTATAAACAATAAGATCAACTGATCATTCCTTCTGACTGATGTAATGCATCTTTGACTTGTTTACATACATATTTAAGCTATCAGATTTTATGAATCTTTGCCATGCTCAATCCCTCTAATTATTAACCTGTGAGTTTATAATGTCAGAGAATTCAGATTCTAGTTAATTGGATTTCGCTTTCCTTTACTTCTAGTCAAACCACGTTTAAAGTTACACTACTAATTAGTAGTTAAAATACTAACTGAAATATTCAGAAGAATATCTTTACTCACATGTGGCTATCAAAGCCTGTTTTACGATGAGAAAATCTGACATTTACTATAGGCTTCTTAAATGCAGACAACTGACATAAAAATTTAGTTCCAAAACATCCCTACGAAGAAACAGTAAAGAATGTGCTGTTAAACTCCACAGGCCTTAGAATAATCGTAAAATATTTCGGAAAGAAATGATGGCTAAATAGACTTGAATGACAACAGCTTTATTCAATAGTATGTTTAGTGCAATATGAATTTTCAGCAGTGTCCCAACAAGTTACTCTTTCACCGTGTACACATACGATTGGATTTACACCAGTTCGTGTTCACGAAAGTAGCAACACCATTAAATTTTACTGGATGACAGAAGGATCGTGACGAAAAATAGGTTATGTAGCCAAGATTCTTGAACAGTTACGGTATATGTTAAGACTAAGGAGAAAATTTAGGTAGTCCAATTTTCCAATAATAAATCTATAGTTAAGACTAAGAATTTCAGGAGTAGACATTTGATGAGTATTGATTCTTTTTAATGCATGTTGCCAGCCACCATATTGTCTTCGTTTAGATCTAACTGAGTTATTCATGATACGTCGTAAACATTTTACAAAAGCACGTGAGTACACAATACGATTTCGGAATATGATTGAGCAGTCAAAACAAAACGAAAAAGTAGCTTTTTGAGAAATTTGGTAGAAAGTGGTAGCCCGAGATTTCAACCTGGCCGCCAGAAGGTAAAAGCTCTTCAACAGTACATGGTGGAACACAAGCGTTGCAGTGATCTACCGTGAGTTGGTAAATCATTCAACTAATCAATATCGCCCCTCCACTACCATTACTACTAAAAAAAGGAACCAGTCCTTGCTTCATTTAATCAGACAACTTGTGCATATTGTTTGAAAATTCCCATGTTTATCAAAAACAAAGACGTCAGAACGAAAAATATTCTTTTCGATAAATACTCATCAAGTTCTACATTTATTAGTTCAATGGCAATTGAAATAATCAAGATTATTAATCAAATATCTTATGTATACACATAACTTGGAAACTTCTGGTAGTGAAATTCATAGACATGAACTTCTTGTACGTAGTCGGTTGGCTAAATGTCAAGTGAGTAATTAATGATTAGATCGAGACCCTTTTAATGGTGAAATTTAGGGATTGTTGGTTTATCATAAGTTTCTTAATGTGTAGTTTAGGAAAAAGGACTTTATGATTGATTTTAAAGAACGACTGCGGGATATTTTATTTTACTTACTAGCTATCTATAGACTCTCTGAGACGAATAATGATTGTAACCAATGAGAATGTATCTAAAGAACCCAAAACGAAATAAGACAAGTAGGAATCACACATTCCAACGGGAATTAACCAATAAGATGGTCATAGGTAGTGAATAATTTATGACGATGCTGTTACACAAAAGGTATGAAGATTTTACATGCTTAAAGAGTTTATGAAGGTATCTAAAAGTCTCACTGTCCGGAAAAAAGAGTAGAACTACGACGTACCCGTTTCCATACTGTTGAGTTTATAACATGCATATTCTCGGGTCTTTATGTTAATATGCAATCGTTTAGACATCCAAGCATCAATAAGAGCTAGGATTAAAGGGTTAACATGATGGTATACAATTAGAATTCAGGATAATGGTTAGGGTTAGGCTATTTATTAGGGTTTAGATAACAGGTATGACTGATTTACGTATTGTATACGAATTACTTAACGACAACTCAATATTTGATAAATTTAACACAATAATTTATTAGTTTGTATCATAAAAACTTAACTTTCTTTAATGGGCATGATTTTTATGAGTAGCATACAAATGGCTAGTTTGAGATTTTCTAACTCGACAATCATGGAATAACCACCTAATTCATTGACAACATTTTAAAAACCGCTACATTTTGTCGCCAAATTGTACATTCTTCAATATCTATACTATCTATACTATCCAGTATGCATTTCTATCAATAGGCTATCCTGAATAACACACACATCTAAACGTATATTTTAGTTTAAACAAAACTATACTGCAATTATACCAGAAGATTAACAATTGAAAACAATACATAACATGATACATAATCTGTATTTCTACCTAAAATAACAACTGTAAAAGAAAAAAAAGAAAATAATTAAACAATTATTATGAAGTAGGTGAATTAGTCTCTTGTGAAATTTCAATACAACTTTCACCTAAACCAATACCAGTAAAATAATCCTCTTTAGTAAATCCTAATAATTTACGTTGATTCATTAAAATAGTTGTTAATGTAGATTGTTGTAGTAATGAATTATTAGATAATTTTGTTGACAATAAATCATTATTCAATATAAATGAATTTGTATACTTTGCATTTTTATCATTTTTATGATGAATAGATGATGATAAATAATGAAAGATTGTATTTCTCTTTAAAACGTTAGATTGTAAATTTCGATCAGTGGAATAATATTGTTTGTTCACTTTATATGTTGAATTATACGAAGAAGAAGTTGGGAAGAAATTAGAAAGTTTCTCATTCATGGTAACAAAATTGTTTTGATTTGTAGCATAGGGTGTGGATGATAAAGAAAATTGACTCTAAACAATATAGAAAAAGTGATTACATAATAAGACATTGAAGAATTATATTTTAGCATTTCGTTCTTAGATACCTTATTATAACAAGAGGAATTGGGTGATACGTTAGAAAGAAATATATATGCAGTAAATAAGTATACCCATTTCTGTACCTCTCATTGTTATATCTGAAGCACGGGTGGGCGATATTATCGATTCTATTATCTGCCGAGCTATTGTCTACAGCTAACACCCAGCGTTGCCTTAGTCTATTACAAAGGCACAAGATCTGACTGATTATCAAGAAGCCCACTAGTTACTTACACGTATATATTATAATCAATAATACACAAGATATATGTATACATATAAGACCTCATCAATGTCGTATGTCTGACACAAAATATTAGCCAATCAATCACATGTCTTCCTCCAGAGATGTCACTCATGTAGAAAAGAAGCTAAGAGAAAAGTTCAATACATTATCCTAAAAGTATTTGCTCTGAAAGTTAACCACTATCCGAATGAATGTATACCCATTGAATTTTATAAATAAGTATATGATTCAGGCGAAGACAAAGTCGGATATAGCAAAAGTGATTAAACAACACATCTGCTTGAAATAACACTTCTTGGACGATAATATCAGTAAGTTTACGAGAAAGATAAAGAAAAACGCTGTAAACGACTTTTAGTGTAACTATGCTTTATACTATATTCTCAACTACCTAATCATTCGAAAAAGAAATAAGGACAGATTATGTGATTTAATCTCATCCATCTCGACCAACTAAACTGAAATCGTGAAGTCAGTTAGAAAGGACGCACCACAAAGTTAAGTTCGTAACAGAATTGTGAACATCACTTAATCTGATTAAGTAATCGACGATAACTACAATTATTGCGCTCTAATTTTCCACATCTAATTAATATAGAACGTTAAATGAACGTGAGCAAAAGCTTTAGAATTACTCACCGCATCTACTTAAATTCGCCTTATAGTTTACACATACGTCATTTAAATATAGCAGTAATCATAGGGGAATCATCTCAAACTTAGCCTGTTCATATGAAATTTACACAACCTGTTTCTTTGTTTTATCTATCATAATAGACAATATTAAGATGGTCTATAAATAAATTATTTCATAAACTCCTTGGTTATAATAATATTATTGTTACTACCTTTCTTATCCAAAGTTCTATAATTTGTATATGAGTTGTTTATTAGAATTTCGTCAATTCATTTAAATGATAATATTCAGTCTTTCATGTATCAATTCATTTACTTATTAATTACTACTCTTAAACATCATTATTACTACATTCACATTGGAAGTCCTATGGTTTGACATCTTACAAAATCTTAGTACGGCTTTTGCAAACTTGCGTTACTTGTGGGGTAGCAAAAAATGTGAAAATGACTTACTTGTAATTCCATTTCTGAGCTTAAATTAATGTTGTCGTTAGTGGAGAGATTCGGTTTTTCATCGTAAGGACGGTCTATCTGTAGACGACGCCTTAAAGCACATTCTTCACGTTCCTGCATAATTATTCGACGATGAGATATTGCATTTTTAAGTTCCTTCAATACAGAAATATGCATACTTGTCGACGGATTCTAAATAGTAGAGAGAATAAACGATTTTTGTCTAATGAAATTTACATCCAATGTAATAATCAGTCACAGTAAAGAAATAGAGAATTTAGATTGCTGTTTAACATGAAACATTATTTAATCTTGTCCAAAAAATGGCACTCCATACTTTTGTTAGACTTAATAATTTTCAAGCTTCTGTTCATTAAAGATTAATTAATAGCATAGCAGCTAAAAATAAGCTATAATGTCACTCAATGAAGTACCTGACTGTACACCTGAGAAGTTTTATCTGAGCGTATAGAACATAATTAATTTCAGTAGCATTCAATATTTATCCTCCTCTACATCCTAACCTAATATCAATTAGTAATTTCGAGTTTAGTTTATCTCCTTTAAATACATTTCAAATGTTTGGTACGAAGTCTTGTTACTCTTTTGTTTTTCATCTTATTATATTCCTCTCTTTTGTCCTAGTGTAAAGTGTAACCTCCATATCTGTGCTGAATCCTATGCTGATCATGTCTATCTGGGTATTTATAGAGTCCATGTGTGAATGTTTACTCATTCATTACTCTTACATTGATATCTATAACCAATCAGGTTAGGTATGAACTAATTTAGTTTTTAATTAGATAAGATTGTCGAATTCCTTGTTTGGGTAAGCATTTCTTCAGACAGCACAACTTCATCTGTAAACTTAATGAAGTTACAATCAGCAAAGAATGTGGGGTTTAACAGCGATACTCCATGTTGCGTTGCGGATAATTTGTCACTAGAGTAATTGTAAAAAGATCTTGAAGAACCACGTAGCTGCTTTTAACAAATATGGATCACAAGGATCTAATCAACACCACACAAGGTTGATTATAATTATACAATAATTTCAAATCATTTACGAAGTACATGTTTACGTCCATAGCTTCAGGCCGAACTCAGGTGTGAAGGATATTAATACCACTCGTATGTTTAGATCGAATTTAGGTGGAATTGAAACCTGAACTTATTAAGTGAGAACCTAATGCCACGACTAAATTACTTCTATAACTATGTAAATGTGGTCATTATATATATATATATATATATATATATATATATATATATATATATATATATATATATATATATATATATATATATATATATATATATATATAACTTACCTTCAGAGAATCCATGTTATCATTTTCGTACTCTGCTTCAGATTCATGACTGGAGGAGTTTCCAACGGCTATATCATCTAATACCTATATATTCACAAAAAAAGATATGATAAACAAATGTTTATTATAATATTATCATAATAGCAATACAGGACTAATGATGGAAACCTTTGAGAAGACTATTAAACAACAAAGATAGTGTGCTATTGTACTTATCTATCTACTAGACATTGTCAAACCTAGTATATCACCGATTACAACTATTCGTGAATTGACTGAATCCCGATCATTCAACTAGTCGATTATTAATTTATCACTTACTTGCCTTGTGATGGATCGTATGAAATAAAATGAATGTGCATTGACCCAATTGGCTCTAGTTCGAAATTTGAACTGTGGTTGTATTGTATCGTTTCTTAATAAATATCACACAACCACAAAGAAGACTAATCGTTTTTGATTTACTTATTATTGCTCTTTTATTCCCAGTTTACTCTGTATTCAGCTTTTGTATGATTAACCTCTTTTTAATAGGAACATTCCTAACCAAACTACTGCTACAACAGATTCTACGTTGCTCTAGTTAGTAAATACATTGCCCAGGCAATTCAGTGTAATTCTTAACATATAGCCTAAAAAATGCTTGCTTATTAAACAAACCTTAGTAAATAAAAATACCATACAAATAGCTCCTGAAAGCTCGACTTCCTTTTCTCGCTACTGCATAAAATGATGTGATCAAATAAATCTTATTTCCATGAATGTACTAACGCCACTCTATTCAGTCACATTTATCTTATTCTTATTACACCAATCAGTCAGAATACAAGCAGGTAGAACGTGTGCATTGGTCTAAGATGTCATATCATATTAACACAGAGAGACGACATTATCAAGATAGGTATCAAGGTAGTGGAAGAGAAAAAAAAACTATAAGGGAAAGAGGATTCGGTAAGACGAAAGTGAATTTGTAGAATAAGAAGCACAAAATGATTATGAGACCTAAGAACACGAGGATAATAAAGAGTGCATCTGAACCACCTCAACCAATTTCGATCAATATTAACAAGTTTCGCCAATAGTTGGCTACGATAAACGTGCAGAACTCAGCCAAGAAATCACCACCTACTTAGATCAACAGTGAACTACATGGTCTGCGATCTACTGTATTTATAAGCATTATTTAAGCGCAGAAATAAAAATAGACTTTCTCACTTATGCCTGAATGGCGAAATTACAAATTTGACAGATACTAAGGATTTTCAACAGTAGTATATTCGAACTCCAACATCAACTAAATAGATAAGATATATTATTTCAGACAAATTAGTTCGTTCGTCACACTGTCATTTGACAAGCTATGAACTATGGGCATCATAACTAATGATACCAATCAACTAGACAAAATAAAGTATAAATGATAGAATTTGTGACCACGTAACTGGAAGATCACTGCTAAAGGTGTACCTGAACCAACAAGCTCAGTGAACCCAATATTACTAAAATGTACTACTTCAGTCATCACATAATGTAAGTCAAGACAGAAATGGTTAGGTATATTCGTACAAGTACACTTTTCTGTCATACGGTACATTAAAACTATTTTTCTTTACATACATCATCCTCAACAATTGGGTCCTCAGCTGGTAGAAAATTTTTACTAGGTGAAATCCCATCGCGACAATATGAAAAGTCAACATTAGTTGTTTCTAGATCCCCTTTTGGAAGATCAACTTTATCTGTAGCTTGAATAATATCCAATTCATTCAGAAAGATCATAGATGCGTTCAATTGACAATGAACAAGATTGACTAATTTGGAAAAGATTTCATTTGTAACAAATGATATGTCACTATTTTGTTCGACATAAGACTTCAAGTTGTTGGCGCTGTGAAAAAAAAAGAATTAGATATTTATCATTTCTTTTCCCTTCCAAATATATAAATGTATATTATATAGTGCTACAAGTAGCACACTCATACAACTAACTGCCATTACTAGATCATTATGCATTTTGGATTAGTACTATGTTAATTATGTTAATAATTAACCCGAGCAAAGACATCCATTTAAACACCCACCACTTAAACTCAGTTTGATTAACTCAGTTTGATTGTATAGATTATTATTATTTAGTAACTAATCGTAGAACTGTACTACTTTTTACAAGCATGACTAATTATAATAATTGTTCATTTTGACGCAGTTTCCATCACTGTTTGGTATGTGTATTCATATTCCATTTTTGACTCACTAGATTGAATATGTCATTGTACTAATTGTGTTAATTTACGTTTAAGGAACGGATATAAGTTTAAGCCAAGTTCTTCCTGTTTTGACTGTAGTTAAGCCCAGACTCTGAGTCGACAGTTTTCAGGAAATTGCTTGAAAGGTTATTATCTGTAGGTTTAAACATATCCTACATACAATCATATTCATATTGTTTAAAAACAAATAAAATATACAATTATTAGCAATTAATTAATAAAAGATATTGTTGTCGAACTTTTTACCTAAAGGTGATGCTAACTATAATGTCGAAATAACTCTTGCCAGGATCAAAACAGCGCCATTTTTGTATTTAAGACCATTGAAACATATCAGTGGTGAATTGTAACAAGAATATACTTGATGCTAGTCTAACCACTACCGACTATCTTGCAACTCATCCTATAACTCTAACTGATTTATTACTTTATTAAATTTATTTAACAACAAATCAATTGATGGAAACTCTAAGGACCGGAATATTGTTCCAAATCTGTACGAAGTAAGCCACTAAGAGTTCGAAATAGTAATTAGATATTAATGTTATACATCTGATAATTTTGTAGAATAGTTCGCATTTAGCTCACTCCGTAGAAACTTAGACTAGCTAACTATAAAGTGGGTGATTTGAATCCAGTTATGACTTAAATTTACGCTCATAATATGTACAAAACACCAGCCTCTTGACTAAAACAACGATTAGTAATCTGCTTTCTTCTACTAAAAGTAGTCTATGTATCTGAATGTCTTGTTACGGAAGCCTAAAATTTATGTATGACATTCATATGATCGGCAACCAAAAGTTCCAATTCAAAGTGATCTTCTATAAAAGACATATACTACGTATAACAAAATTTCAAGCAAATACAGGACAGTAAAGCGTATCAACTAGTTCCTATTCCTTGTTTTGCTCAATAGCTAATAGGAGTTAGCGTGATGATTCAAATAATAATCATAATTAGTCGAATTAGACCCTGTATTCTTGAAACGCATATTTTACTTGTAAACTAATATAAGAGAGTGACCAGTATTTGTTTGAGATTAACATCGCACTAGAAATGTCATTAATTAGTTTACTGATATTTAAAATAACTAAACTAATAATAAACGATAATTCATAGGGTACATCAAAATATAATAGTCTAGATCCCTTCCTATGACCCACAATGGCAGTTAAATGAAGGTTTTCAACGTCTTAACAATCACATGAAAACTTTCAACAGAAATGTCTTGGTGAATATTTCGAATGAAAATGAAGACAAAACATATGCTATGTCACTTTTCATATAGACATAAAAACTAGATGGGATAATATTATGTAATTCAAAAACCGGTTATATGTTCTTTTACTAGTTTATAAACTAAGCCTCATTTTTGAATAAAGGTTAGTGATACGAGTCAAGCTGTGCAAACTGAGGTGGAGGAAACAAGGTCTACACGTGCAGCTAAATGCCTTAGCCAAGGCGTTATAGCTCCACCACTGCATCACGAGACAAACATTTACACAGAATCCTGTTGGGAAACGGAAAAGAGGAAGACCAAAGAACATAATGCATCGAGAACTAGAAGCAGACATTAAAAAGATAAACAGCAACTGGAAACAGCTGGAAAGGATAGGTAAGGACAGAGTTCAATGGAGAATCCTGGTGAGCTTTTCTGTGAGGAGTAACGGGCGTAAGTAAGTTGTAGCAGAAACATCAATAATGAAATAGAAAGCCCGAGAGTAAGGTATAACAATGTAGGATGCAAATGAATAACAGGAATGTAAAGAAAAGCATAAAACTCACGACAAACATCATAAACAAATGCAAAATGAACAACTTACTGCTCCACAGCAACAAGAAGATGCAACAATAATTCACGAGTTATGCGAGCCTCTGGTTTATGAAGAACAGTGGTTTCATTATGCTCAGGTATATGACTGTTTACTATATCATGATTGCTATTTGTTAATTTGCCACTTGAAATCATTGAATGCAATTCACTTAGTTTATCAAATTCATCTTTTATCCCATTCAAAAAACATTCCCATTTCCACACTGAAATAGTTAACTGTACTAAGAAACAGAAATAAACGAAATCAATATTGGTATGTATATATGAACAATACAGAATCCGGCATATGTATGCATTGGTTAAAAATTGCAACATCTCAGAAGCACACCCAGATTAACACAATCAATTAGTAAGCCATATACTAAAATGAAATCTAAATGAAGTGCAGATTTATGTGATTAGCCTATATATTTAGTATAATGGCTAATGGTATTATCCGACTACCCAAATTTAAGTAGACAAATATCTGTTTGAACATGTTATCTATTATAATGATTAGATTTTATACCATACCACTCACTAAGCAAGGACTCACGTACTTAGCTTCAAACCCCACTTCATGTGTGGAGGTTAATGGGGCAAAACTAAGAGCTGAGATTTAGTAGTTGATAATCAAAAGCCTAAATACTATATCTATCGGTTTAATAAGCACTTTAAGCGGCATTTCCTATACAAATGATTACGGATTGTGGTACACTTAAAGTGACTAGTAAAATACTTGTCACTGACTTAATTATTTCGAAGCATTACTGACACACTTAAGGCCAGTGCATTTTTTATATGACTATTAATATTATTTTAATTTAGTATAACCAACTAGTACCTTTTATATAAACTTGTGGTAGCCGATGTAACTCTGGACGCAGTGTTTTATTCATTGTACTTTTCGTTGATGTATGCTTAATGCTTGTTTGAACTCAATTTGAGGGCTAATTCTCCCTCCTCAGTCGTTTTGACTTCGCGCTTGTCAGATTAACGTTTGTTCCAAATATGATTCTCCTACGTTTATCGTTGCTGACTTTTAATACATACACATCCCATGAATCGTGGATGTGTATGAGTTAATATAATATAAAGTGATTTATACACAGTTTGGGTCCATATTATTACGGAACAGAGTTAGATTGCAACCCAGTAGAAACAAGCAATAACTATCCAAATTCTGAGAAGTCAATCGAACACGTAACCAAAAATAAATCATATATTTCTTATCTGCAATCATAACATTAACCGTAGTCAGTCGACTCTACTAAAAACTCCAAGAGCGTGACAAAAAGCGAGTGGAGCTACAGACTATAATGTTTTGACAATTATTGTACAATTATTTATGATAATTCTATGAAGAAAATAAACATACATGAATGAAAGGTACTCCATCTGCGCTTGCAAAACGTTATTGATAATTTGACCAAGATATCAGATATTAAAACTTTCAGAAGTTCACAAAACATCTAAAAGTATGCGACTGAATTTAAAGAAGAAACAAACTTTCAAATCCTCAATATTAGGATCAATAGGTTTATCTTCTAAGTCACGCTTTAACTGAAATAGTTCTAAAGTTGACATTTCCAACGGCATACTTAAACTATCCTTATCAATTAAGTCTACGAGAATGAGGTGATAAAATAATGACAATAAATTCTCACTTACCCCCCAATCTTACGGAAAAATTAATTAACCCTATAAGGTATGTTTGCATAAAGTTATGTGCCTGATGGTATATTAGTGGGAAAATTTTAAACGCACTTTTATCTACAATTCTGTATTAGGTTATCAATAACTTCATAGTACTTACTTTGGACCGAAATAACGACGCTTGTTGAGGTCTTGTAAAAAGAGCACGATGAGACGTGATCCTTGGGTGAATTTCTTCATTTGTTTCAATGTATCGGTTAGATAATGTTTAGATGCCATGAGGAGAAGTATATTGGGCATTAGTAAAGATAAAATAGCAAGTAATACTGTGATAGTCATATATGTACAGTAATTCAATCCGAGTCCACAAAGCATGAAAAATATTACAGAAAACCATCTAAACCTTTCTAATTAAAATATTCTAATTCCACTTACTGTGTTGGATCAATTTGGTATTTAATTCCAGTGGAACATACATATTCAACCACAGGCTTATTCTCAACAGTAATTAAGTCACTGTACCGTATTAAGTTGATGTTTTGAAGCAATAGCTTCCTTATAAGCTGATAAATATAAAATAGTAATAAAGAACTTACTGGAAAGTCAAAACCAAAGTTAAATAAAAACGCAAAAGGATTTATCCACTTTAAATACGATAAGAACTGGTAAAATGTTGTTAATGGTAATGTAATAGATTTCCTGGAGATTTCGCATGAAACGGCATCCGAAATACCGATTTCTTGAAGATATTGTTGTAGTGGATGATTCTAAGAGAAAGTAACTTCAGATTTAAGTTTACTTTTGGCAAACAAATATCCTCTTCCTCCATTTCTAATCATCAACATACCCCTGGAAATATCAAAAATCAAATAAATAACTGTTAGTTGAAATAATTTAACCAAGGTGACATCAAGTAGTGCTCTCTGCGAAAAAATAATAAGAATCGGTGATTTTTTAATAAAATGATAACTGGTTTAATAAACGGAAACAATGAACTTAGTCCAGTGTTAAGCTCTCATGATGAATACCGGTATAGGATTATCTCGAGGTGAAAAAATAGCAGTGGCAGAAGCGGAAGTCCAGTAACACAATTGAGATGGGCAGTAGGTAAATAAACGATATTATGTTCGCTAATTAGCATGAAAATACAAATCGACGACAAAAACTCACCCTCGAAAGAAAGTTCATAACCGTGTCATTTTACAAAGGAAACGGTAAATAGGAGGGCAAATAGCGCTAATTTATGATTAATCTGAAGTCTAACAGTCTAGGCTATTACAACTAAATACATAGGTTAGGTATTACTAGCCACTGTAGAGTTTTGTGACAAGTATATCTCGCAACTGATTCTTTAGTGGTATTAAATAGTACACTGTCTTAGCTAGACGGTTGTGTATGGACCTGAATTACTGATGTCCCTTTATAGGCTTCGCCTACTGACAGTACTTAGAATGAGGTCTGGGATAAATTATACCACATAGTGACTACCCTACCAAACGTATAGATGCAGTAACACTAACAGATGACCGAAACACAAGCAAGAAATCTGACCGACAAAAGTAATGTTGTGGATACCGTAGGTAAGATTATCAGGGAAACTTGACTTCACGATTTAATTTTAGCATGCTTTCAGCTTGCCTCAAGAAGACAGTCTCACTTAACGGCTGTCAACCCAATGAACACAATTTCTCATTTTCTCGGAAGATTGCTACCCTTTCCGAGTGAATATTCGAGCTTTAACCATTAATTGATATATGCTTACTTAAATTTGTCTAGATTAATGGTTTCGACCATTACCAGAGCTCATGAGAACGTTCATTCAAAACTGAGCTAAATATAATAGGTTTGAGTCATTTGGCGAACGGATATCTATCAAACCAATCAGTAAGTTTCCGGTTTAATGTAGCTTTATTTAGAAATGTAAGATATATTGCAGGATAAAAGATGACGCACAGAAGTGGTTCGGTGTTTAAAGTGACTTTCAGCCGCTGTAACATAAGTTTGGAAAATTCGCCACCTACATTCGTTTGGGAAACTACGTATGCATATACACCTATATGTGATGGAAAATAAAACACAAGGCAGGGGGGAAAGTCAGTAAACGGTAGAGCCAAATGGAAGGCAAAGACAGTCAATCATATCGGACGTCAGAAGAGCATTTAATCTAAAACAATCATATAGTAAACAATGTATTATATAATTGTAAGAACATGTTTGGGGATGTATACTTCAAAAAAGTTTACAGGCAATATCAATAAGATACAGTTCTAAACACATCAGAGATATTTAATACAAACAGAAGGCATATGTTCAAAGTAGATGTGTCCGAGGTACTGACGTGATCTATTGTGGACTGGACAGGTTAGGTGCTGTCTGTGTATTCGGTCAGCAATTGATGGAAGCACTCTTGGGACCAAACTTAAACAGTCTACAAGGTAGAAAAGTGAGCAAAATAGCCAAGAGCATGAGCCCAGTATGATAATCTAGAACCACTCACTTGCGTCGTGCATTTCCTATAATACGTCCACATTCGGTAACGCAAGTAACTGAAAAGTGCCCCAATAGTCAACATACTCATAACGTTGACACGTATTTCAATGAAGCACTTACCAAATCGACTTTCTATGCGGAAGTATTATATTAGTGTTTTAACATTGTTTTGCCATTGCATCTATGCACACACTAAACACCGAAATTTACTCGTAACCGTTTCGAATATACATTCTCTAGTGGTTGCGTTGATAAACGTCCCATTTATATTTCGTCCTGACTTCTGTTATACGCTGATTGTTGTTGGTATTTCTGTCAGTATTAATCGGTCGTTCAACCGACATTGAAGTACTTGGAACATATGAGTTGAATACAGTCTGTAGCTAGACTGTTACTCGTAGGTTATCATCTATTCTAACTTGTACACGTGGATACTTATGAAACTTTTACTACTGTGTTTTGGAGTTTGGGCGTTGGCTCTTGGTTGTTTTGGTAGAAAGCGATGTGGTTTGTCATTGGCATATCTATAGGAATCACAGTCTTGTTAGCCTATTAGATTTCTTTTTATTATGGTCTCTTTGAGGCTGTTGCAACTACTGTGGATATTAGCAGTCCGATGCCATACAGTAGATTGCCTGATCATCAACAGGAGGAATGAACATAAAGTAAGCAAGGCAAGTTGTTTCCGGAGGAAGCGTGCACAGAACTATCTTTATTGATTACTTCAAAGTCTAGGAAGATCGTAGATACCAGACACAGGCCCCGCTCTAACTACTGCCTGCAGGGGCGTAATCGTACAAGGTGAAATATATTTGGTGCTAGTTTGGAGACTAGATATTTAGTTTGCGACATTTTTAAAAGTTTGACTTAATCTTAGTCTTTCGAGCCCAGCGTTCTACCAATGTTAAATCATATTTTAGGGAGTTAGACAGTCTTCACCATTTTCCATGACTCTCCATATTCTTGCATTGTCGAACAAAGTTAGGATTTCCATTTCGGGAAACCAGAGGATATACTTAGTGACTGATTGACAGCTTATCCAATCAACTTTAACATGTCTAAAAACCGTAGATTTATGACT
The DNA here is from genome assembly GCA_034768735.1 of Schistosoma mekongi. NCBI lineage: Eukaryota > Metazoa > Platyhelminthes > Trematoda > Strigeidida > Schistosomatidae > Schistosoma > Schistosoma mekongi. Next base: position 41,182,922 of record CM068309.1, read on the forward strand.
TCATTTTCATGCACGTGCTCAATTCTGACCATTTTTCATGTAACAGTCAGAATCTTCCCTGCCTGTGTCAACGAACTCTGAGTTATTAAGGGAAGTAGGGGTCACAGGATAGGGGGGAATAAGAAAACGCCATCTTTGCTGTTATGTACATCGTATCTATGTGAAATTTGTACAATAAGTTGTTTTATAAATGACAGGGGAAAGTGATACTATGTTATTGACAGCTGGTAATATATTAATTGTTAAGGATAGCTAGATCTATAGTGGATCATTTCAAATAAATAAAATTTACTTAAACCAGTTGTGCAGTGTATTGTGTTAGAGATATGAGCAACTTTAAGGTCTAGTTAAATCCTTCCGCAACGCTACCCTGTCCTCATAGTTGTAGAATTTTCCACAGGATTTAAAATCATCTGTAAATAATACTAAGTAATAAATAAATAACCAGCCGAAACCTCCAGAATTAGAGCTGTTGTGTAAATAGTATATCATTGCTATAGACCAAAAAACTGGAGCCGAAACCAAAAGACTAGGAGCGAGAGCCAACAGATTAGATGTTTTGTAAAAGCACTTCACGTAGACATTGGATATTGAAGTCCGAAGACACTTATTGATGAGGATTAATGAGCTACACTAAAAAGAGGCCTTTAGAACATTCATTTGAAACCTACACTATAGAATGATTGTTTAGGAAAGTGAGTAGTTTGTCCATATCTTCAAGGACACTGAAGGAAGAATCCCCTGGCAGTGGTCTCAATAACCACCACATGGGCTTCATTAAAGATTCGTTGTGCTAATGTTAACCCTCAATCAACATACGTTTAGCCTCATTAGTTGGGGAGAATATGAGCTTCAAGTTCATGACTAGATTATAAAGGAGTTTCAGTCAAATGATGTTTTCATCGAAACCGTTTACACCAAGACCTACACGTCTCCTTCGGCCACGATATTTTACTCCGAACTCTCAGCATGGTTTATTAATGGCTTCATAACTATTGGCAGCATGAAACAGTCATATGACATTAGAGAAAATTTAAAAAAATAGGCAAGCATCTACACTCAATTGCTTAAAATCGAATTTTTATGAATATACATTTGTACTTTGCTTTCCTTATTGCATCAAGCAGTGATGAAACGATAGGGACTTTTACACAGGATTTGATAGGTTTCTTAGTCTCAAAGTATGAAATTAAAGCCCAAGTCAAATTGCTTGTGTTAAAATCGACGATTTTGAGAGATCAAGTGAAGGACTTTAAAGTCACAGTTGATAATGCTACCTGGAAATAAAGTGTAAAAATTCTTCATTACCCTAAACATAATGTGACTCAAAGTGATGGGGTGAGTCTTTGTTGTACTTAAAAATATTTCACCCCCCTTATTCTTCCAAATCTCTTGGAAATGCAGTTGACACGCAAGTTATCACTCTTTTATTCACTCTTGACCAAGCATAACATACGGAATGACTGATGAAATATAATGCAAGAAGTCTGATCAAACTACTGATCACTTAACTAGCATACTGATTAACGGTCAGAATAGATCCCACTCTAATTACCTATGCAATGTGTAAGATAAATGAAACTCACTGGCTAGGCCGTTGAACTGGATGATAGCAACGACCTACAACCATTATTCCCATTGTAAGAGGACCAGTGACTAGGCAATAATATAGTAGTTTAAATGTAGAGTATGTAAGAAAAAATAAGTAGTAATCAGAAAACAATAACAATATACACCACCGACTGGAATTAACCTAGCATATCACTAGGATTACTGTCGTAGGGTGGTTAAACATACTTCACTATGCCCTCCCAAAAAACCAGGAAGCACTTTTCAACATCGACATGATAGCGATAAAAATTGCTTGGTGTACGTTGGAGTGTCAGTGTAGGCGTTTAAAATGAGCTAAGAAATTTAGGACGATCGTTGGTCTGCAAATTTTATGGTACTAGTGTTTACAGCGTATTGGGTAACATCATCAGTTTGCTGACAGGTATAATGGACCGTCTATCTGTCATTTAAGTGACAAGCCATTAAACTATGAGACACACGACGAGGCTACAAGTGAAAAGATAACTGCATCTGAACACAGTATAGTGCAAGCGAACACCAGTCGTGAAGTTATACTGCCTAGCTTTGGTATTGCATCATCTATAGTGGTCCTTCAACAAAACATTTCCATTTATAGCATCCCTGAACACAACAGTGATACCAAGCACGAATAGTGAGGGCTGTGCACAAAATCCCATCACTCATGATGATAGACCAAGGAGGCTGTCGCTAAAGACATTCAACATTCAAGCCTATGTGCTTTAAGGAATTGCTTCTGCTACTCATTTAACTGACAAGTTTGAGGTAGTTACTATCAGAATGTTTGGGAGCAGCCCCAACTACTAGCTACCCAGATAAAAGCAGGGCAGGAGCTGCTGCAAATCCGAAAGAGCCTTGAATGAATCTTGTAGACAATGGCCAAAGTCACCTAGACTTAGAGTAACTATTTGCTGGGGAGTCACAAAAACGTTCGAGACGACTTACCTACAATGATGAATCTTACGAACTGTGTAGAACTGTTTTCAAGCCTCTGGGACAAAAATAACATTATACTGTGGCGTGGGGGGGATTCAACAGGCTACTAAAATATCCCGGGGTCACCTCCTTGTCACTAGTAAAGCTTGCACTTGAAATGAGCACCACACACTTTGATCAACCAAGATTCCTTAGAAACATATTTCCTGGTGCCCAGAGAGTGGATGCTATTCTACTAGCAAGCCATACGCTGAAGCCTGAATGGCATATTTAAGTGCTGTTGAATATCCCGCATTTAGAATCTTATTTAACAAGCAACCTCTCAATAGAAACCCATTGACCATTTTTAGAGAAGGAAACTTAGATGTTCAGTAGACGACTGAAGTACCAAAACTAGAAGACGAATTGTATGACATTCTTAAAGTGAATGTTTCGAAATCTATCCGTAATGCTAAAGGCCATTCTAACGCCACGAATTTTTCAGCAGCTAAAGAAGACTAACGACACAAGACTCCAGTCGTTGAAGATTTTGTTATTACCATAGAAATCAGAGGGAGTTACCCTTGAGGCATTTTTATTAAATAAAAGTGGACTTTCAACTGGTGTGGAATTACATTCGGACCAAACTGTTAATGGCAGAATTAGATACCAAAAGAATTTGTTACAACAGGTCATTATACCATTCGATTGCATAGAGAAAGAGAACAAGGAATGGACAAAGATCACTTAACTGGGGATTCTAACGTATATAGGCCTCCTATTTAGCCCCATCATAAGCTTTAAAAGCAAAGTCGTATACAAATAGATCAAGTTTAATCAATGAAATAAACGTATCATGTAAATTAAATAACCTTTTCATATATACATGTTTCTTTAGGAAAGTTATCTTTAGTGTTATTAACAAAAATTACATCTTTCTGAGACCGGGGAGAAGCTGTTTCACGGAATAAGTTAGTTTGGAGGCCTAAGATACTATCTCACTTGTTGAACTACCTCCACATGTTTATGGGACACCGAAATCGGTACTTCATAGGATGAAGGTAATAAATATCGGCATTGTTGATAGCTTCTGACCAAGATACAACTGACTTCTAGGTGACTGATGAACATCTACAACATTATCAGTATCTCTTGATGTCCTGATTGGTGTATCCTCTCTTACACCAACTGTCCCAACCTAAGGGTAACCTCTACATATTCTCTGTCGAAGAACTGCCACGCAGGTAAGATATCATATCCAATCATCAATGGTCCACCCAGCCAGGTGCGTTTCCCAGCAGACGTATTTCAATCGAACACACTTCATCACAGACCACCAACAGCCAAGCAACGTAACTAGTTGTACTTGGACTACCATTTGGCGAGAGACTATTCATAGTAAGTTTCATGGCTCTCAAACTGAAGTTTGTTACCTATAGATGAACATCAGCTTGTTGTGAAGGAAGTCCTTCTCAAGCCCATCCAGAGGAGCACTTTAAGATGGTATACACGCCGTTCAACCGAAGAACATGATTGAGAAGAGGCACAAAGCGACCCCTAAAGGTCAAAGAAGGGAGTCCCGTGCAAGTAGTGGACCTTACTCAGGACATCTAACCTCAAGGTATGCCTTGATTTTCCTATTAAATGCAACCCTCGAGTTCACCAAGCTACTCTAACAACAAGACAGCAAACAAATCCAGAGCCACTTTTTAATTCATGGAGCAGAGGAACAACACGAACCATAGAATCATGATTATTATGGGATCTTTGTGAACTAACCTTACCAACTCAGAGGCTACCAAAGCCTTCAACCACCCTGATAGACAATGAAACAAAAAGCCAAAATCTTAGGCTCAACCTGCTCTTACGAACCAGAACAGCAGAAACAACCCTATCAAAAGCCACGCGAGACATTATAAGACTAAAATATAATTCATTTTTTGGAGCATAAATTTACTGCCATTTGAAATAGTTTACAGACAGAAATCCGTACGTTAGATAGCATTGTTTACTTTATACGAGCAACAGACCAAATATTTTTTTGTAACTCCAAGGCACTGAATAAACTATCGAATTATTCAAACTCTAGCATAACATGCGACGTACTCGGCCCGCCAAATGTGTAACAAGCGTATATAAACTAGATACTACCGGGCAGTACACGGAATAACTTATCTAAATATTTGTGCCAAATCCTCCACAACTTACCACTTAACCTCAAATTAATCAGTACTAGCTAGTTAAGGCTCTAAAACTGTAAACACTGCAATCATGGACGTTGTAGTAGAAAAAAACAGAAAAACAAGAAGATTCTGGTTTAGAACTAATTGTTTTACAACCACTAATTAACTTTATTTTTTCCATTTAATATATTTTTCTGTATCATCTTCCTCCCCGAAGAAATGGATTGCTCTCATAAGGAATTGGTCTTCTTTGAAGCGACTTACTCCTAATGCTGGTTAGCAACTTACATAATGCATCAATAACTCACCGTTCAAAATCAACCCATACAGATTCCACCATGACGGAAGAATACCCCTAAATATGTGTTTGGTTGGCACCCTTATTCAAGTTCCAAATACATTTAGCCTAATTCCGTATCTGGATTTAATGTATGGTGTATTCTGTTTGCTCCCAGTCGTCTCTTGGAATCGTAACGCCAAATGCGAAAAGAGCGCGGTTGCTTGTCAGAAGTGCCCTATAGTGCAACACATACACCTGGCACCCTAGTGCCGTAAACATTGATGTTATTGGCCTTGCTTTTAATTAATACCTTCATATAATGTGAATTCCCTATCAATGACTCCCTATCAAAATCCTTGTATGTAGATAAACTTATATCATTCTGACCACGCCTATATATTGGTATGATTTCATGTACGAATTGCTACTTCAGAATAAAGCTATTATTATCACTACAATACCTCTTGATTAATCTTCGGTAAACTTTCTGCCATTGAAATCAGTAGGTCTTCAGATTGTGGCAATGTACACCCGGGAGTTCTAAATAAATGCTCCTCAGTCATCCACCACTCTGTCGCCAACCCCTTTTATAACTCATTAGGGATCAAACATTTCTCAAAGGGGTGAAAGACAGCAATTCATTCCCCTCCATCTTTGAAGGGGGTTATAGGTTAGACCTAAGTTCTCATAGGCTAGTATCTCTGCTTTCGGTACTATCTAAAATGTTAGGAGGCCTACTGAACGTCTACATGATAGGGCGCATCTACAAGCATAACCTATTTCACGACGCCCAACACGGATTCCGGGAGGACAGGTCCTGCTTTGCTGACGCGCTACTGGCGTAGGACAGTTGAAATGCATTTAGGATGGAGTCACATATGAGTACGCTATCTCCCTGGACTTCGCAAAGACGTTTGGCACGGTATCACATGACACTCCAAAGTGGCTACTCAGGGGTTCGCGGACTCCATACTTTCTTCGTTGAATCACAACCTTTTGGAGAGAGAGTTCTAGTTCTAAATGAATGAGTCCGTTTTACCTAGAAGACATCGTTTTGTGAGGAAACACTCAGCTCTGTTATTTTTCATCTGCATCGGTGATCTTCCAGTAGGCACAGACTCACCAACACTCATTTGCGCCGATGATCAAAATCTGTGTCGACTTATCGTATGTAATACGTATGTGGAGGAGTAACAAATGGATATCCAAACTCTAGGAAAATGGACCAGAAAGAATGACCTTGAGCTTAATGTGGAAAGACGTTACGTGGAAAACCACCACTCCCGCAAACTCTGTAAGCAAATCACAAGTAGCAACTCCGCCAAACGTTACCTATGATCACTCTTTACAAAGATCTCGGAAACCAGTGCAAGGTACTCTATAACGGATGCAAATGTCTCCACAATCTCTCATCAGATCCCCAAGAAACTTGGCATGTTGATATTAAAACTCTTCTTAATAATTCTCAAAACGTACAATCGGTGCCACCTTGTAAATCTCAGCAACATCACGCCCCCGTCCTCCGGAGAGAAACAGAGAACTTTTAGAAAATGCTCGAAAACTGGCGACCAAATGGGTAGTCGGCTTGCGGTTCAGAAAGCTAGATCTGTTCTAGTTAAATTGTAACCGACCCCGGAATCGTTCCATAGCTGCTTACAACATTGTCAGTACCTCAAGATACTATAACACACCAATCCTTACCCGCTCCAGTCGCCCCAACTTAGGACGAATACCTCCAGAAGTATTCATCCCAGGTGGTAGAGTCACACATGAAATAGCATTATTTGTCACAAGGAGTGCGCTTGGCTTAGGATGTCCTTCCACATAATGTTCCTCAAGCCCCGACGATTGAAATCTTTAAAATGAGGTCGCTTTAACGGCCCAGTGTCACCTACCTGTACTTCACCACGCTGTTCACTCTCTCACCCTACCAACCGGCTTACTGTGACGTTAAATGGTCACCCACTGGCTGTTGCCATTTCACTCACATTATTATCAGTGCTATTTTTATTATTGTAATAATTACTATTATTACTGTTAACGCTATTATTATTAAAATCTTCCATATCCCCATCGTGAGCAATCGCTCTTCTATCGCCTTCCCCTTCTACATTCCCCCCAACTCTCTAACTACTGAAACGATTCCACTCGCTTTTGTACATGTTACTCTCCTGACAACCCAACTTTTAGAAGTTGCAGGAAAAAGGAGGTAAAGAGAAGAAAAAATTAAATCATTATAAAGAAATAAACAATATGTATTTAAGATAATGAAGAAGAATATTTAACCCAGAAAGGTACATATAACGGGAGACGAAAAGATAGAAAAAAATATTTATAATATTTCTCCTGTTTACTTCACTGAGACCAATGCGAACGAGCATCTAGATAATTACCATGAGACACCATCAAAGACCTGGAACCGAAACAATAACCCCAAGACGAAAGCAATAAGAAACCGCTAGCTTGTAACAACAATATTGGATATTAAATTTATTAGCTCTCACTTGTATCCCAGAGTCAGGGTAAGGTGTATGCTTACAAGACATGCTATTTTTTCCACCTACTTATCATATTTTTTACTTGCTTTTCCTCATTGACTTCGGTGACTCGTGCCCTTGAGATTAACTATTTTATAAAAGAACTAAGAACACCACTAAGTTCCGTGAGTCATAGCCTACTCTAGGAAACAGGAGCAAAAGTGGTAGTGCGAGCCGATTACTCTGGTAATGCTTGTATCAGGTCACGTATTCCTATTGTTCTGGAAGGTCACTCTCTAATCTCACCCCACAACTGGTGCCTTCTGGTAGGATTTACACAGGTGGACCAGGTGAATTAGTTTCGACAAAGACCTCGTTAATCTCCTTTAGTACACCCCTCATCTCAGGCAAACATGAGGTAACACAACCTCACACTAAACCCAAAGGACAAGAAGCAACACAACCGCACATCGCGCCAACACGACGAAGAATTAGGTGCGCAAGGGGCAATCAAGCGAAATGTTTGGTGGGAGGCAATCGTGGTCGCCTGCTGTAGATGTAAGAATTGTATAAAACTTGTCGGTGATGGGGATCCAGCCTTTCAGTATAACTTCTGCACAGGACGAATGCACTATGACTGTGACACGATAATACCTAGGGGATACTATAATTTCATTCTGAACAACCCTTGTTAGTGGTTTTGGCATGCATGCTCTGTGTGCAGGCTCAACCTCCACAGAGTGCTGGAGACGCTAGCCTGTCAACAGAAGTCATAAGTACCCCAATGTCAATGAGTGACGGCTCACGAGAAGTTAATGATTCATATAACCAGTGTAAAAGGGATTCCATCCGAACTCCAACCACACCGGTCACGACCTAACAATAACTACAAGCTAAAGCATACAGCCCATGGATATGAGTAACTATGATTGACCCCCCCCCAGTAGTGCCTAATGGAAGCCAGACGGACACAGTAACTTCTCCTAGAAAACTTCCTGGTAGCAACAAGGACCGCTCCTCCTGCAGCTACCCGACGAAGACTTCAACCTTCGGCAGACAACTAATCTTCTCTTCTTCAGAAACCACCAACTTGGTGATTATATCTCCAAAACGTCAAAATTAAACCCAGGCCATTCTTGGGAAAACTAAGGGGGTTAAAGTCCAGCAAATCGCTGGACTGCAATAACATGTGACCGGTAGTATTAAAGCAGGGCGCCGAAGCACTGCGCCACCCAGTCAACAAAATTTTCCAACACTCGTTAGGAAAAAGAAGGTTGCCAGAAGAATGAAAGCGTCTAATTATATCTACAGTCTATCAGGGAGGTGATGGAATGGACCCCGCTCGCTATTAGCCATTGGCTAAGCTTCCAGTACTACCAAAGGTTTTAGGAAATATTGTGGACGTTCAGGTTCTGGAGTTCGTCGACAATCGCAATCCACTGAACGAGGCACAACACGGCTTCCGACGAAACGGATCGTGTAGCACAAACACCCTTCTTGCCTAGGATGACTTGGCGACCTGTTGGGACAACAACACCTTAGTTCACGCAGTGTCCGCGGACTCCCCAAAAGCATTAGACGCTCTGTCTTATGGCTTGCTAATCCATAGGGCAGTAGCAATGTGTTTCACCGAACCGTTACTCTCTTGGCTACAGAACTATTTGCCGGAGCCCGGGTTCTGAACGGAGGCAAATAGAGCGCACCCAGACTGCAATCTGGCCATATCTAGAGTACCGCTGGGCCCGATCCTCGGACCACTGCTGTTCCCAGCTTTTATAAATGTCTTAGCACTAAATATCCTCCATTTTGTTCTTATATATACAGACTATACAAAACTGTGGAGTCCCATGAGAGACAATAGGGACAAGAAACTCCTACGACAGGACCTGGATATGGTAGACAAGTGAACAGGCGAAAACGCCCTGACCTGAAGAAGATTGGTTATCTTCAAGAACTGTGCTTAAGAACATTATTTCAATTAGTATAACTGTAGACAATCTAAACACTTCATTTCTATGACTGTTACGTTCCCCTTACCAGATCCTCCCGTTTGGTACATTTACTCTTATTACTATGAACTACAGTTACTCAGTTGTGTACAAGTTGTCTCCATTCACTGCCACTATTTTCTTTGTTCTGTATCAGTGCTAGATTCTTGATTAGTTTGCTGTGTAATATGACTTTGTGTAAATATAAAGGCATATTTGAAATACAATATGTTTCCGATCCTATTTCCATTCATGATCCTGGTTCTGTCAAGTTAGTTCTTCCACCTTCAACTTAGGAGTGAGTTGGCATAGGGCAGACGCTCATTTATCAACTAGGCACACCTCATTGGCGTTCGATAACCCAGCAGAAAAATTTTCTTTGCGTCATAACACACGAAAGCATACGACACTATGCACCTACTCCTTAGGCATCTGGGCATGCTGACACCAGACTTGTCCCTGGTAATATTTAAGACATACATAAGACCACTTTTAAAAAGCACAACATTGTTGCACCCACCCTCCGACCCTCACAATGGATACCAACCTTCTAGAAAAAAATCAGGGACGAACAACAAAATGAGTAACCGGACTTCGAAAAAAACAATACTACTATCGGCTGCGACACCTGGAGCTGTCCACCCTGAGCTAGAGACAATTAAGGATACCTAATTGCTGTGTAAAACATATTGAGGACGCCTAAACGCCCCAATAAAAGTATACTGGATGCTCCATATGTGCATACATCTACAAACAACCCACGAACTATTGCCCGTCAGAAAGTATAAACACAGGTGAGGGTAAATTTTTTGTCATTAAGAACTTGCTCTACCTGGAACGCCCTGCCTGAGGAAGTGATCCCAACCTCCACTTTGCCTGTTTCGAATGTAGACGCTGGGACGGCTCACAGAAACCTCGACAAGCCTCCAGAACCCTAGATAAAGCTGGAGACACTCTTCTGAATTTGCGAATTGGAGGGTTCAAGGCGTTCGAATGCTAACGTTGTCTGCGGCTAGTCAAGCTATCAAATACAAGATATAACAGAAGGCAAGACGACTATTTGTGCCACTGTGACACACATAAAGCCTCCTGTTACAGGAGCTTAAAACTTGATACCAGTTCCTAACTTTAAACATTGGCACTTTTAACACTTATCTATTCTACGGTATTCTTTTAAGCCTTACTCACGAACATAACTCTCTAGAATGAAACAAAGGGACGGAAACTAACGTACTACAAGGGTTATGAATAAAGAAAACGGAAACTTTTTCGAAAAGAGAAACAAGATAAAAAACAGACAAAAACAAATCATAAAAGGAAATCTGCCGAAATTGCCGGGGCTAAAGCGGCTGTGCAACTAGTCAGCTAACAGAAGAAGCCGGAGAAGCAGAACCGATACCGTGACACTGAAGATGCAAGTACAGAGAAATCAATTTGTTAGATTTAGCCTGTCACACAGTTATTGGATATTGGAAAGCAATAACAAATACAACAACTACGCTACCAAATTCTTCATCTTAACATCAAGGCGCGAGTGCAGATAAATTATTTGGTTTAAAGTAGCTTGTCACAAAGATATTGGATAATGTCCTTTAAGGAAAGAGACTTGCTGTATCGTCTGATTATCAGGTATATTATCACACGAAATATATTTATGATAGTCAACTGTTTTATGATGGCTTTCAGACTATGGCCGTTAATCTAGTTAATCTAGTGAGTCCTTCAACTGCATGTGGCCCATCTAATCGACTATTTCGTCTTGTAAAACTCGGTCTTTCTGTATCTGAAGGTATTGTAATTCGTTTATGTTTTTTTTTTATCAATGTTATCAAAATTCACTCCGTATCCACAGTTTAAGATTTTTGTCTATCCATAATTTTTCCAGGCCTATTATTGTTTCTAACTATATTCTTGCCTAGTTAGACAAGAATGCGGCATCCAAATGCCTCAAAACTATAATTCTGAATCGTTGGCAACGTAAATTATGGGTAACAAATCTATGTAGTCAGGTGTCTGATTAAAGTTTCTTGAATTCATTGGGAATAATTCATTGACTTTTTATGTCTTTCTGTTGCATCCAACCATTACTCTTAAATATTTTTACACTATCTTACATGTCTAGACTTCACGTAAATTTATGCAATGTTGGGCTAAGTTCTCATTTCCACATGAAGTCAGTGCAGCAATTTTTAGTAGTTTACTGATTTATTGTTAATAGGTGCGTAGCTAAGCATTTTGTGATATTTTTCTATCCTTTAAATGCTTTTATCAGCAAAATTCGGATACTATCCTGGAGTTTAGAACCTATTCCAAATATAATAAAGCGTTTTTAGGTATTATCTACGTTGTCCATCTAATTCATTTTTAATCTATATCGATTAAGTTTTCTGTTGTTATTGGATGATATATACAAATAATATTAATAATTGTATCTATTATCCAAGATCCCACTGTAAACACTAAGTGTCATTAAAATGTCGGTTGTATCGTGCAACTACAAAGTATATCCCATTACTCAAATTAAATTTTTAAGTATGATCATCTCCCAACATCCTAATAGTTGTGTTTATTTTGCGATAAGGTTATAGTCACTTAAATCATTTGGTTTAGTGGCAATTAATAAGTAAGACGCCTCGTCCATTCTGTGCTTATTTTTTAGTCTTTTGTGTTATATGTGAACAATATCAACGATCTGTAACACTGGGATTTGTGTTAGAATCAATGACAAATTAAAGAAAACCATATATTAAGCTTGAAAAACACTCTTCTTACTTTGTAGCTCCTAGTCAGCGAAGTGAAAATACTGGAAACATTTACAATAAATAATAGTATAGGAGATACTCGAGATACATCGGTTTGTCAAAATTGGTTTGTAGGTTTTTTGTGATCAAGAACAGAGTAAATCAGTTTTACGATCTGAAAGGTTTTTTGTCTTACATTTACGAATCTGGGACTTTTTTTTATCAGATTCGTATTTTTCAAAAAGACGTAGAGATTTGACACCCGTGCACTATAAATAAGACAACTAAGTACATATTATCATCCATCGGAATTTTGTTGCTAGCCTTTAGTTCACAGCATTGATTCATAAAATTTGGCTTTATTATTCGTATAACTACCCCTACCCAACACGATTTTGATTGGATAAACGAACATATGAATTTGTACAAAATCGTGGAATCACGTCACATGTACTATGAGTTTGAACCACATTTAAGTAAACTACCAACAGTGAACTTAGAAACTTATATTGTTTCTAGGTCAATTAGTAGTACTAAGTTATTTTTATATGCAAGAAGTATTGTCTAATAAACTTGTAATACTTTGATGCAGAGCAGTCTTTTAAATTGTAATCATTAACTATGTTTTGGGTGATGAGTTCACTGAACGTAATATTTTCGTCCCTGTAGATGAGCATGAAAAGTCAGGCGCCATTGAAGGTGAAAGTATTGCTCCAGGCACAGGGATCGATCTGGAAGTTGAAAGTGAAAGTAAGTTAAACTTTTCATTAGTGGATTTGTTATTAACTTATTATCTGGTATATCCTTTCGTAATTATTCTGCAAATTAATTTTCAGGCTGTAATTCCTAGAAAATATTTGACTTTCAATTTGGAGGTTGTAACTTTTACGTCTTTTTTAAAATGAGTTGTCGTCAAAATCTGAACTATCATTATTTCGATATTCGGGCTTAATTTGACTGTTCAAAAGAATGCCGTTTTAAATGCTATGCACAAACCCGACACCATTGGTTATTGAAAGATATATGGAATTTTTAATCATTATATCTTCGTGTATTTCTGATAAAAGATGTATCAACATTAAATGCCACAGAATTGTATCGTTTTTTATCTGAAAGTAATGCATCCATCATAGATCTTATTCATAATTTTTTGCACTGTTAAGTTATCTTTCCTAAGAAAAAATGAGCTCCTGTTTGTATTACCTATATCTTTGAATCGCAGTTTTTGTAGGACATCAATTTGTCACGAAGTAATTACGCACTATTCAAGTAGAGTAGTGATTTACACAGGCTATAGTCATTAGTTAAATGTTAATGAGTACTTACCTTATATTCTCCGATTTTTATTTGCCGTTCAAGCTTTTGAACTATTCTAGCAATTTACGATTTGTTGAGTATGTACTAAATCTTGTATCCACTATAACCGTATTAGTCATTAGACCAAGCTTCTATCTATGTCATTTAACGTTATTTTTTGTATATCGATTCCTATCAGTCCAAATGTCATATAACTGTATTTTAATTAAATTGCTCTGGACTTTCGAGACAGATGTAACCTTTGCAATTCAAACATTCTGTGAGGTGTGTATATGTATGATCAACATAGAACATGGCACATGTGTGTGTCGGTCCAGGTTTCCATACCTCAAAAGCACAGCAAGACTAACACCAAATCAGTAATAGTAGAAGTTAATTTAACCATGATAGTGACGAAAACAATAAAAGACTGCATATACAGAATGTGGTTCAGGGAGAAAGATTTGGTGAGTGAAAAGAACTCTATAAAATGACTTTAAGTTCATGATTTAAAAAAGGGCAAAGAGTGAATACACCTGCGACAGTGTGACCGATTCTGAGCCATGTCATCCAGTGCCTCCAGCCACTTGTTACGATATTCACGCGGACCCCAATCAGGTAGTATGCAGACACCGACACGGCTCAAACCAGTAGTCAGTGACTTAATGGACTGACACCATGGTTTGGTTTGGCCGCCCCTAACTTTCTTTCATCCTGCTCCTTTGTCAGCCAACATCGTGCGTTAGTAGCACATGTCAACAAAGTCAAGGTTAAGGATACTTATTACTTCCAACGTGTATTATCAGCATCGAGTTTTCCTAACATCTTGACACATTCAGGCTAAATAACAGCTTTACTAATCACATTAACTGCTTATATAGCTTTAAAACTCAGTGAGAACATGAGAAGTATTGGAAATCCATCAGTATTTACTGTGGGTTATTCGAGTCCTTATAACGGTAAACTTGACTTTAGTGAGATTTTAAGCCTAGATCACATGTTTGCTGACGAGATGTAGAGATTCTTGAAAAATAGCATAGTTCTCTAGACATAACTTTCTCACACTACCACTCCATTCGGTTTGGCCCACATGATTGATTTACATTTTTATAAAGTTTGCGAAAAATCTGTATTTTAAGCCTCTGTTTCTTATCACATGTGTTTTGAGTTAGATTATATTGCAAGTTGCCAACTATGCTTTGTTTTCCTTATAATATCCATGAGTTTCTCTTATAGGCTCTACGATGGCTCCTGAATCAGCCCTGTATGAAACCTGTTATGTAACGGCACACAAAGCAGCATGTCGTGCTGCATCATTTAACAGTACAGGTAATAGGATATGCTGTTTTTATTTTCACTGTTAGTACTATTGTGAAAAAGGCCAATTGGGCAAGCAATGTCTTATTTGGCGAAAACAGAGTATGTCATAAAATATTACATACATTACTTCCAATCATCAATTTACACATCCTCCGCGTTCTCTGGACTGTGTCGTTTATCAGCTTTCTTCTCTTGGTTGTTCTCGATTCTCTTCTGTACTTTAATCATGCTTTACTTCTTGCCACCTCGCAACTCGCTTCGTATGCTGTTTACTGATTCATCCCAATTTCCTTTGACGTTCTGCTACCTACTACTTATTGATGACCTTATAAGTAGTATCCACCACACTATGATCGTATCAAACTAGATACACTATACATTTATGTTCATTTGTGTTAACTACTTTTTAAATTAGTAGTAGTATGACCATATTAAAGTAAGTCTAAGGAGACTATTCGTTGTACTCATAATGTCAAGTACATATAGAATGTCAGTAAAGATCAGTATTTTATGAGCATCAATTCATACTGAAGAACCTCCAGTATGGAAATTCTATTAGTAATTTTTTTGGAGGCGTCTGCTTATCTCTAAAGTAAATATTCAAATTCATAAGGAAGGTACTTGAACTACTAAACAAAATGTAGTCTCCTATTAATTTATCTTTGCCTTTTTCTAACTGAAACTAACGGTTAAACGTAAAATATCCGTTTCCAAGTAAAACCTCAGCCAATTTTCCCACTCAAGATTGCTTTATTATTACCTAGGTTAGCTAAGGCTTTATCTAACACGTTATTCATAAGAAAGATGATTACATATTTGATTAGGTCATTAGTTAGAGGGCCTACTGCATCATTATTGTGTAAATTAAAATATTCTATCAGAACCCAGTGACCAGGCTATGTAGTGACAATACAATGCTGATAAAAGTATGTTATGCTCAATAGTGAAAACTGTTCTCTCGTTTTTTTCTATTTTGTTTCACTGTCATAAGTTATAATTATTACTGAATTGGGCTTGTTAGTCACTCCAAAAATAAGGAGTTCGTGTCTAAACGGTCTCTTCCACTTTTTTTTTATTTATAAGTGACTTATTTATCATAATATTGGAGCCTTAGGAACACTCTATTTTAATAAGAAGTGCATCTTGATATAAATCTACGCTACCACTTCTGCAACTCAGCGATTTCTAAAATTTACTAGATTTCACTAACTGTTAATGCTGATATTTGTTATGTTAAAAAAATTACTTCCCAACTTACTACATTTCGCTTTCTTACATTCCTCACCAAACCAAGTAAGAATCAATGAACGAAAAAACTTTTAGTGTTTTAAGCAATGAAATATACTACTATTTAGTAGTAAGAAAATAACTGGGATATTTTTGAATTTGCGAATATTTTTCTACTACTCTGGCTATCGAAACATCAGTTTTGAGACGATAACATTCAGCATTGATGTATGATTTGTAAATGTGACCGCTTCGCAAATAAGTTTAGTTTACTCATGATTTTGCTCGGAAAACATATCACATTAAATAAACAGTTGAGCAGGTGTTATGTCTATATCCTTTAAACATTACCTGTGTAACTGTTTATTCAGTGCGACGTGCTTTCCGAGTAAAATCATGAACGAATTGGACTTCATTATGAGATTCTACTACTCAAGCAATATACTCACTTCGATTTAAGCAACCTAGTAGTACTAACACCTCTTACACTTAAATTATAGCCCATAACTAAGTACACAAATCCAGTTCTTAAAAATATCCAAATCAGATATTATATTGCTTAAATTGTTATGTATTAAAAAATAATACACTATGCCCTTGATAATTTCCAATCAGAATACAGACACGTCTGCCCCACGACTACTAGTCCCCAAAGCCGGAATAGGAAAAACAACAACTACGAGCCAACCAGCTACAATCCAATCCAGTCGAATTCCGGTCAACCTTACCTTTATATATACACAAGGTCAGACCATAGAGAACCAGTTAGGGATTTTACATTAATATAAAACAGAAGAGATTGTGACAATGAATAGGGGTAACTTGTACACAACTAATTAACTGTAGTTTATAACGAGAGACAATATACTAATAATAAATATACTAAACGGGAGGATAGAGTAAGAGGGACATAACAATAATAGAAATGTAATGTTTACATTACACACGACCATAATAAACGATTTAGTTCTCTAAAATACAGTTCTGGAAGTTTTTCACTCTTCTTTAGTGGTCTGATATAATGCAAATTAGATGTGATAATGACATTTCGAATATTTATTTATGTTAATCTAAGAAGGTATATAATTATGCACATGTTCATGTGTTCAGAATAATGTGATTTATTACGTGATATTATCTTGTGTATTGTTATACTTTCACTTAACAGAAGATAGGTATTTCATATATTTATTCAGTTAAATCCATAAGGTTTAAAAGTACTTCTTATTTTCAACTGATCATATATATATATGTAAGACATATACGTTGCTTTGTAAATAGTTTAGTTTACTTTGCTTGAAATTGCTTTCCTCCAAAATGTTACACATACTTCCTACATTTTTGGTTAAATATTTTATACAAACAATAGGGTAGGTATTTCATTACTAGCTTATAAACTGCTTTTATGAGTAGAGTCCAGAAAATTATTTGCTTCTTTGCATGAATTTAATAAAAATCAACTGTCTTACTAGTATATTTATTAATTGGCTAGTAGTGGCATCTAGAACAAACGTTTCTTCCTATTTAATGGCCAGTGGGGTTCACCCATGTCGGGTGAGAGGCATTTTCCAACCGATGGCAATAGATAAAATCGCTCAGATATATCGTAGATTGACTGAGTTCGAAAAATCAGCTGTTGGTGGCCGGTTCAGTGGTCTAATGGTAAAGTATTCGCCGCGGAGTCAGGAGGTTTTAAGTCCGATCCCTGGGAGGGTTGTGGATGCGTACTTTCTGAAGAGTCCCATACGAGAGCGAAATAGTTGTCCAGTGTTTCCTGGTGGCCTGTAGTTTCTTAATTCAGACCAATTGGTGCTACCAAATTAACTTTTCAAATGGATGCACTTGCCTCCCTATGTCGGTTTCCATACTGAGACTTGAATGCTAATCCCTTTTATCTTGGACACTAAGAAGTTATCCACTGACAACCAACCGACATAAGTTAGTTGCTCTATGAGTTTACTACCACTAGATATAAAGTATAAATTAGAATAATATATAATTAAAATAAAATGGATTTTCTTCCCTTTTTAGGTCAACTAGTTGCAACAGGATCTCATGACTCTTCGATTAAGGTAAGAAATAAACTAGTTTCTTTTAAAATTTATACTCTCATCAGTGCAATGTCGTATTTAAGTAAGTTTCTGGAACGCCTAAAGAAACCTATTTCGCCAGCTGTACAATCGTGTATATAGCGAATTATATATATAGTAATCTATGTATATTGACGAATTATTATTCAATTCATTTTAGTTTTTTTCATAGTTATTAATTAACTTCTATTTTAAGTCTTTACATTCATCATATTGGTTTATTATTTATAGAATTTATCTTAACGATACCAGTTCTCAACAATTTGCAAATCATTATACAGTCCATTTTGACCTCTGTAATTATCAATACATGACAACTTTCAATTTTGTCAAATTCACAATTTTGATAACTTTGATTTAATACTTTTATTTTATTATTGACTGCTATACAGTATTTACTGCATATACGATTGTACAACTGAAGTAAATAACATCGTTGTAAAGAAATTCCTCCTCATTAAATATTCTTTAGTAATCGTTGTATTACACTATGCTCCGAGTTGTTGAAATAAGTAAATAAGTAGTTATTTATTTTAAGGAGAATAAAATTTTGAATGATTATGAAATTGTTTTCGCAATATGATAAAAAAAAGTATCCAGTGGAACTTTAAAGTTATCATATGGTGTACAACCAGTTTCTACGACGCATTTAGTTTGGCCATAAAATGTATTATGATTTAACACTGGAAAGCAAATACATACCTAAAATAGTTTTTTTAGCAAATTTCAGAATGACGATTAGAATTGACTATTCAACATACACACTTATCATCTCTTACAGTTCGTAGTTTGTAATTGGTAAAGTGGTAATAAAATGACTGTAATTGTGTTCTTCATAGTTACCCAGTCTCGTTCGACCAAACGTTTCTTCCTATTTAATGGCCAGTGGGGTTCACCCATGTCGGGTGAGAGGCATTTTCCAACCGATGGCAATAGATAAAATCGCTCAGATATATCGTAGATTGACTGAGTTCGAAAAATCAGCTGTTGGTGGCCGGTTCAGTGGTCTAATGGTAAAGTATTCGCCGCGGAGTCAGGAGGTTTTAAGTCCGATCCCTGGGAGGGTTGTGGATGCGTACTTTCTGAAGAGTCCCATACGAGAGCGAAATAGTTGTCCAGTGTTTCCTGGTGGCCTGTAGTTTCTTAATTCAGACCAATTGGTGCTACCAAATTAACTTTTCAAATGGATGCACTTGCCTCCCTATGTCGGTTTCCATACTGAGACTTGAATGCTAATCCCTTTTATCTTGGACACTAAGAAGTTATCCACTGACAACCAACCGACATAAGTTAGTTGCTCTATGAGTTTACTACCACTAGATATAAAGTATAAATTAGAATAATATATAATTAAAATAAAATGGATTTTCTTCCCTTTTTAGGTCAACTAGTTGCAACAGGATCTCATGACTCTTCGATTAAGGTAAGAAATAAACTAGTTTCTTTTAAAATTTATACTCTCATCAGTGCAATGTCGTATTTAAGTAAGTTTCTGGAACGCCTAAAGAAACCTATTTCGCCAGCTGTACAATCGTGTATATAGCGAATTATATATATAGTAATCTATGTATATTGACGAATTATTATTCAATTCATTTTAGTTTTTTTCATAGTTATTAATTAACTTCTATTTTAAGTCTTTACATTCATCATATTGGTTTATTATTTATAGAATTTATCTTAACGATACCAGTTCTCAACAATTTGCAAATCATTATACAGTCCATTTTGACCTCTGTAATTATCAATACATGACAACTTTCAATTTTGTCAAATTCACAATTTTGATAACTTTGATTTAATACTTTTATTTTATTATTGACTGCTATACAGTATTTACTGCATATACGATTGTACAACTGAAGTAAATAACATCGTTGTAAAGAAATTCCTCCTCATTAAATATTCTTTAGTAATCGTTGTATTACACTATGCTCCGAGTTGTTGAAATAAGTAAATAAGTAGTTATTTATTTTAAGGAGAATAAAATTTTGAATGATTATGAAATTGTTTTCGCAATATGATAAAAAAAAGTATCCAGTGGAACTTTAAAGTTATCATATGGTGTACAACCAGTTTCTACGACGCATTTAGTTTGGCCATAAAATGTATTATGATTTAACACTGGAAAGCAAATACATACCTAAAATAGTTTTTTTAGCAAATTTCAGAATGACGATTAGAATTGACTATTCAACATACACACTTATCATCTCTTACAGTTCGTAGTTTGTAATTGGTAAAGTGGTAATAAAATGACTGTAATTGTGTTCTTCATAGTTACCCAGTCTCGTTCGACCAAACGTTTATTTTTAGTAGGAGACAAAATAAAACTTAGTAATTAAAGCACTCATGACTTTCAGTCAATCGATCACTGGTTTGAACTTGCGTCAATCTTGTTAGACGTGTTATCACTAGATCTCATAAACAGTATAGCTCAAGATCGAGTACAGAACTCAATATTAGATAAATAGTTTACACTAGTTATTATTATGGTTACTGTTGCAAGTGTGCTATTGTAACTAACTTATTTACCACGTGCAAATTAGTGTACTTTGCTTCGAGCCTCACCCTTAGTGCGAGGGTTAATGATGTCACTCAGTTGCCTACACTAATATGGGCGGAGCGGGTTCAAACCTGTTGAATACTTTAACCAGTAAGCCATCACTTAGTTAGGAGAAAACAAAATACGCGTTACTCTGTCATACAATTTAGATTTAGGTAGCTAGATGAAACCAGCTATATTGGGCAGATTATTCATGTACTGTGCATACTGTGTTATCAATAAAACTATTTTTCCACTTTTTTCTCCTTTTTTAAAAAAATACTCATTCATCTACACATAGATACTTGATGTTGAACGTATGCTAGCCAAAAGTGTTTCACCAACAGATCATCTAGGTCAAGAGACACCTCAACAACAAATGGAGACTCATCCAGTTATACGAACACTTTACGATCATACAGCTGTAAGTTTTATGGTGATGACTATTGTTTTTTGTTTCAAAGTGTAAGTTACACTTTTAGTTTTACAATGTTTTGCAATCTATACGAAACTCCGCACTTTTGGCGGTTTCCTCTATTATTTCTTTGTTGTTAATATAGATGACTAAAACACCAATAATTTTTCTCGCTAACTAATTTCAAGTCTCAAGGAAACCTGTTATTCCACATAATTAGACAGTTCTAATATATTTAGTATATATCTATTAATAGAATCCAGTATTCTTTGGGATTTATCAACTTGATACACCTGTATACTATTGTTGATGTTCAAATTAACCTAGATCTAGTATCTTTTACTTCAAATGACAACATCACTAACTTGTCCAGTCGGCATGAAAGTATCCACAAAAGTTTGTATGTTCATATTACTCTATGATTAGGACTTCAATTGACCAGTCTATATTGCTATATATGCATTCTTTGTAGATTTTCTCAATATATCATTATTTCATAAATTTTCGAGTATTTAGCATGTAGATAATTCCTTTCAATAACTTCCTTTTTTTAGATTGTACAGTTGTGAAACAACCGTACATTTGATTCAATTTGTAAACATAAAGTTATGTAAATTTTAACTTCAAGGTTATGAAAGTAAAAGGTAATAATGTCTGTGTTCGTTAGTTTTAACATAAGTACAAATATTATGATGTATGGTAACTATACATTTTGCAGTAATATATTATACTATTAGCAACTGACTTTGGACCAGGGGTTTGGGCTAATTAGTTCTCGATAGGTGCGTATCTATAATTTTGAATGAAATGGTAATCTTTGTAGAATCCGAACCCACATTACCCTTTCCCTGAATTAGAAGTGTCACCTTTGAGTTATTTTAGTGGCGATTGGCTCGTATGACTAAGTTATTTATCTATTAATTAGTTGCTTTATGATAATTAACATCTTATCTATTTCTTAATACAGATAACATACCATTAATCACGTTGTATTTCAGCCACTAGACTAATTAACTCGATCTTTAGGTAAACTTTATTTGATGATAGGCATTGAGAATAATCATCAGAAAACCCTGAACATAGGTTTTATGCTAGTCGAGATATATATAATCTTGTAGTAAGAGAGGAACAATAATGACAATAATAAATTATTTTCTAAATGTCACTATTTTGGAAATCTAAAATCATGTACATATAGTTGAATCTGGTATTTCGAAACTAACATTTTTAGTGGGTGAGTTCGCCTCATCCATATGTATGTGCCAATTAAGCTGCTCATATGAAGCCCGTTACATTGGGCTCATGACTCGGCAGGTCCGTCATCGAATTTCTGAATATCACCTAGCGTGGTTAAGTAAAGGTCAACCACGGCAAGTAAACAACTCTATACTTGCACATTAAGTTGATATGGAACATCAAGTAGATATGAGGAAAGCTTTTAAAATCATGTATCAAGTACCGTCTAATCTTCCGTATAGTTTATGCATACGTCTTCTAGATATAGTGGAAGCCATCGGTTTCCACCTTCTTAAACAGGACCTGTGTGTACATAAGAAACTTGGACAACCTCTTTCCTTATAGTGACTATCATAATAGCCAATACTTGGATAGTTTACAAATGACTCATTACATTCAATTCTTTCGTTATTATTATTATTATTATTATTATTATTATTATTATTACTATTGTTGTTGTCGTCACGATTTTGATTCTTTCCATAACTTAAAAACTTATTGCTTCTTAGTTGCCACTTAATTTTTACGTAAAAGTCTCCACTATCAGATTTCTTGTAATTACTATTATTACTTTATTTTTATTGAAGTAACTATTATTATCTTATTTTTATTGAAGTAATTTCTACTAATGGTGGTGGTGTTAATCTTGAGGTGCCATAGAGGTATGGCAACTTGAACCGATGCACACATGTGCCAGGTCCTATGTTGACCATACATACATACATACATGTAATTACTTTATCGTTTTTTTCCCAATAGATATTATGTAATTGGCAATGTGCCAATTCATCTATTTATCATTTGCATACTTCCAAAACTATGGTTACCTTATTCACCTTCATGTCTTAATTGCTTTTTTAATTTACTCATCGTAATTATTTTAGTGCTACTTTTGAACTTATAAAATTATCATGTAACACCACCAATTATATTGTAAACTATATGCAGATGTATTAGTGTGGAAGTTTGATGAAAAATTAACGGAAAAGTAATCTCTTTACTCTCTTTCTTCTTTCTTAATGTCGAAATGTGTTATGATGAGAGAAAGGAAAGATCTGGTTGGCTGTAACAAACGCCAATGAAGTGTGTCTAGTTGATAATGCGCGACTGACCTATGCCCACTCACCCCCAGGCCGATAATAGAAGAACCAGAATTGGGAACGGAAAACGTATTGTATTTTAATCATGCTTTTATATATACACAGTCAGACCACACAGTAAACAATCAAGAATCTAACATTGACACAGAACAAAGGGAATAGTGGCAGTGAATGGGGACAACTTGTGCACAACTAAGGAACTGTGGTTCTTAGTAATAAACAATATACCAAATGGGAGGGTAGAGTTGGAGGAACATAACAATCGTAGAAATGAAATGTCTACATTACTCATGACCAAAATAATTAAAATAGTCCTCCGAAATACAGTTCTGAAAGTTCGTTACTTTTCTTTAAACGCCCGGCGTAACAAAATGTGAACATTTTCGTTATTTTAGTATCTACCTACACATCTCATACTATATTGAAGCTGTAATAAACGAACTTAAGTTTTCTCAATTGTAGCGGTTTAATGATACAAGTGACTTATGAAGGTTGGGTTTCGCGGTGGGGGTGGTGGTTAAAATGATCGGCTTTCAACCATTAAGTGGTAAGTTCATATCTTGCATTAGCTACATCAGTTTAAGCAACTGAGCAATATCACTATTCTTCACATATAAAATATAAATTGATGTAGAGTTCACGTATCTACACTTATTAAATGATTTACATCAATGATGCAACTAACTTACTGTTGTGAGTCATGTGCATTATTTTGTCAAGTTTATGAATTGCATAATAAAATATCATGTGTATCAGCTTTGAAATACCAAATTTCAATTAATATGCATTCATCAATTGACAGCATATTTATTTCTATGGAATACTAATGGTTGCCAATTACATATTGATTTATAACAAAATATTCATTGATTTAGTTAAAATTTGTATCGATTTCGGTATTTGTTTTTTATTCAATCTTGTTAATGTTATCAGAAAACAGAAACAATTACAGAATAACAACTACTATTATCTGTGTATTATTGTTTTCATTGCAAATAATGCATTTTCTATGTAAAACATTTAATTCTTCTGAAGTTCTACTGCAGACTGTACAGAAGTGTGACGGCATTAAGGTTCCCCCCTTCTCATAAAAGAAAGCTAGGGTTAGAAAATATCAGCAGTAAAAGTGCATACTTCACCTTACTCCACGGATTTTCGTATCGGTAAGGCCTTAATAAGTACGGATCTAACACAACAAAAACCACTCAAAATGTTCGTATGACCGACCTCAAGTTATTGTCTCTTGGACATTGTGATCAAGTTTCAAAGTCATTAAAGCCGATCTTAATCCAGTTATCTCCTCATGTACCTTAAGAAGAACCCTTCCACATTGTAGGCAACAAGGAGGTGTTAATTGCCCTTATACCTTTAACGCCATTCAAGATCTCCTTCTTCATAGTAAGATTTCTTCATAAGTTCCTAATATTTTTTATTACTACTATTAACACTGAATTTCTATCTTCGACATCCTCCTAATATGCCACACATGCTAATGGTTCTAGTTCGCGAAATATCTCAGGCCTCAAATATACAAACTATGTCAAATCAGGCAGCATCTCTCTCTGGCTAAAACTATAGAATCTCGTGTTATAGATATGTGATGTGTCTCTAAATCAGGTATTTAGGATCTCAGTTTGGTTATTCACTTAATCTAATCTAACCATTACAGAGAACCGACACGATATGCCCTTCCTTTTTCTGGCGACTTGATGACAACTCATCAAGTGACCGCTGTAGGCATAGCACGAAGTATGAGAATAGAATAAGTTTTTCTTGGATGAAACGTTGTTTTCAGCTACCTATGTGCTGTCTTATTAAATTGTACCATAAGAACTCAAAAGAATAGGGACACACTTCTTTACTTTTCGTCGTTTCTGCCTACATCGCCACTGGCTACAATCCGAACGAAACGAAAAATGAATTCTGCAGAAATCTTTCTGAATTTTTTCATCAAACGAAGTACCCATATTTAGTACTCATAGCTATCTTAAATCAGACGAGATAATATCGACCATCTGGTGGGAATGAGCTTATACAATCGTTTATCTCTAGCCAGCATGAACTTAAGGCATAGGGCGAGACATCGTCTAGCATGCGTACTACTATTATCACTAGTGATGTTATCGTATAGATGGAAGTATCATATTATTCATTTACTAGCGCCATCATTTCTTTTTGTCATGATAGTTTTACATGTAGTAGTTAACTTGTAGTTTATTTATTAAGTTTTGTTGATTTCTTAAATTTTGGACAAGGTTAAGTTATAGGTGTTAGTTTAAATCAATCGAGCTACGTAAATATGTACGTAGCTACCATACTTTTCAGTCTTATAAAAAAACTAGCTTGTCAAATTCTCGTTAGTTAATTTTTTTTCAAGAAGTAAATTTAAGATTATCAGAAGTAAAGAAACCTACAATTATATATGTTATTGATTTAAAAGTGTACAAAGATGGGTCATTAGTTCAAGAGTTTAGTTTCTAGCCTCTAAGTCACAGTCCGATTCATACACTGAAGTAGATCCTGCCCTTGACCATTCGGTTTGAAACCACCTATGGATCTTTATTGTCAAAAGTTAAATAATAACGTACAGTTCATGCACAAGTGCGACTGTCTGGACTCAGTAGTCTAGTGGTGAATGCGGTGGCGTTCGACACGAAACGGACTGAGTTCGAGTCCCAGTGTGAACATCAACATTGGGATGAAGGTACATCCAGCCGATGAGTCCCAAATAGGACGAAACGCGCGTCCTGGATTCCACTTGCCAGTCACAATCCAATTTATATAGTTCATGCATATATTCTTATTTCATTTTATTTACTAAAAACGTATTCGTGTAATTGACTTTAATCCACACTGTGAGGGATATTGATAATATAGTACTACCCGAATCAAAGTGATTACAGTGTGGTTTGAACCTATTACTTAGTGATATAATTCGGAATTCAATGAACCCCACCTACAATGAATATCTATAGGCTACTAGACTGACTAAATATACTGATGATCTTGAATAAGTCAACTACTTACTTACTTACTTACTTCCTATATGCATCCTTTTTTATGTTTTTTTTATTACTTTTCTACATTCGTTTTCTTTAGTCTCTTTCAATAAATCATCATAGTAACTTTTATTTTCTATATTATTTAGAGTTAAGTAAATGTGTTGTGGAGTAGTTACTATATTCAATACAACTTTGTCTAGTCTAGAACATTTTCATTTCATACCAATCACACACCCACCCCCTTCCTCAGTTTTTACATTAGTATATGTAAGATTATACATTTATATTTACTCATTATAATAAAATACTTTATATTATACATAAAATTGTATGCTTTAATAATTCTAACTATTTTGTATGTATAAACAAATTAAAAGCAAACAAACAAACAAACAAATCTATTTGTAACTGAGAGGGTTTTTCAAATTATTATGGATATTTTCTTTTGTTTAATTGTTTGTCCAATTTATGTGTGTTTATGTTAATGATGCTTTTTTTTTTCATTGTTTTCTGTGATGGATTACATTTCATATAGTTTTTTTTTGTTTTTGCAAATTTATGTAAACGCCCTAATTTCTTTCCATATGATAAATTGTATATGAACTAGATTATAGATGAATATTATTTCATATTGTATTCATATATTACTTAGTTATTACTGTTACGAATTTGTTTTTCTTGAGTGATCACCAACAGCAGCAGCAGCAATGTAGAACCGGGTACATACGCTCGTAGGGTCAGGTTGCCATACCACATTAGTACTACGAGATTACAAAGGTAAGGTAATGACAGAATGTAAGAGGGAAGAGTAAAGTGTGCAGAAAGTAATAATAGAATTCAAGATCTAGATGAGGTTGAAGAGTGAATACACTTGCGCCACTGTGACCAATTCTGAGCCATATCGCCTAGCGTCTCCAGCCATTTATTGCGACTTTCACGCAGACTCCAACCAGGTAATCTACATCTACCAACATGGCTTAGACCAATAGTCAAGAACTTCATGGACTGATGCCATGTTTTAGTTTGGCCGCCCCTAACCTTCTTCCATCCTACTTCAGCCCTAGCCAACATCGCACGACGAGGTAGACGGTGGTCGGACATGTGCAACACATGTCCCAGCCATCTCAGTCGATGAAGGTTAATGACCTCTTCGACTGATTTAACGTGTTACCCAAGAACCTTTTGTCTAACCTCACTATCACTAATCCGGCTATTCCATGATATACGAGCGATGTTACGACGATTCCTATGGTCAAATATCTGGAGTCGACGCATATCTTGGGTTTTCATGGCCCACGTTTCGCAGCCATATGTTAAAACAGCGCGGGTTGCTGCGCAGTACACCCGACCTTTCGTTGAGGTATGGATATCTCCCCTGCGCCATAAGTGGCGTAAACTGGTGAATGCCAATCGGGCTTTCTGAATCTGCGCTGAGATTTCGTCAGACACCGACCCACGAGGGGTGATGAGACTTCCGAGATAAGTGAGGCGGTCAACGCATTCAGTTACTTCACTCCCTATAACTAATTTAGGAGAAGAAGCAGTCCAGTCCTGGAGTAACATTTTGCATTTGGGAGGGGAGAAGCGCATCCCAAATATGCCTGCATTGTTACTAAAGGTGTTCAAGAGACTCTGAATATTGTTCGCGTCTTCACCAAATAGGACTATATCGTCTGCATATTCCAAATCGACGAGAGGGCCTCTTGAAAGGAGGGTAATTCCTGAGGAGTTAAAAGAAGGGAGATTCCTAAGAGTATATCTATGATGAAATTAAATAAAAAAGGGGATAAGGGGCAACCCTGACGGACTCTGCTTGAGGATGAAATTTCTCGTGACAGTTCGCCATATGCCCTGACTCGACCTGTGGTGACCGAGTAGAGACCCTTTATGTGATTTATGTACTTTTGAGGTACGCCTTTTAATGACAAACATTGCCACAAGACTTCACGGTCTACAGAGTCGAAAGCTGCTTTCAATTCAATAACTACAACTATGGTCGGACGTTGGTACATTTGTCTATGTTCAAGGATCTGGCGCTTTTCTTAGATGAGAAGTTAGTTTTTTTTCTAATCACAGAATGATAAAGCATTTGATGTGGTTCTATTGGTAAAGTAATGAATGAACACTAAATGAATGTTTCATCATATAGTGAGATCATTACATAGAGTAATCTATGCTGATAACTCCTGGCTCAAGGTGTCTAACTTTCAGCTATTAAATTACCGGTTTGAAATACGTCTCGCCTATTTCAGCTTGAGTAATTGGATAGTCTAATTAACCCTCATACTTAAAATGTGGTTCATAGATATGTTTCCGGTAAATGAATTAATACGAGCTCAGTAAAACCACTTTACTAAGGGAATGACGTCTGTGTTGTCTACTATTGTAGTTCTCGTTAAAGTTGAACTGTTGCTGTAAAGTGAAATCTAGTGGGTGCTTTTCGTCCTAGGTGAAACACGTCAGTTACATGTACTTGTATTCATGTTGATGTTCACTGTATGAATCTAACTCTGCTTATTTTTTAAAATGATATTGTGAAAAGACCGATTGGACAAGCAATTGTGTATTTGATAAAAACAGAAAACGTCATAAAATATTACATGCATTACGTGTAATCATCAATTTGCAAAAAACCTTCACGTTCTCTGATCCGTGTCGGTTGTAGGCTTGCTTCTCCTGGCTATCGTCAACCCTCCTATATATTCTAATCATGCTTTACTCCTTGCCACCTCGCAACTCGCCTCATATGCTGCTAGCTGATTCTTTCCAATTTCACGCGACGCTTCGCTACCTACTACTTATGGATGACTTTATAAATAGTATCCACCACAATATTACCACACCTCATACAACTGAATTATGGTTTTAAAGGAAATACACGTACATGTACTCAGTAATTAAGTTGCTGTATAGTTTTATACTATTTATTGCATTGAAATATTTAATGGACATTTCTTTCTACGCTCTTCTTCTTCTTGCGTATGCCTAACCACCGTCTGCCTGGACGCGCAATGTTGGCTGATATAGCAATAGGATGGGAGAGAGTTAGAGGCGGCCAAACTAAAACATGGCATCAGTCCATGAAGTCACTGACTGCTGATTTGAGTCATGTTGGTAGCCGCAGACTACCTGGATGGGGTCCTCGCAATTACCTTAATCAGTGGCTAGAAACACTGAGTGACATGGCCAGCAGTCGGTCACAATGGCGCAGATGTATTCACCCATTGTCCTGCTTTAAATCCTGAGCTTTAAATTATTTCATAACTTTCTTTCTACGCTTTCTGAACTATATTCTATGTGTTCACACTCCTTGTTACTATTATTATTTTATTTTATTGAAGTAACTTCTATTAATGGTGGTGGTGTTAATCTTGCGGTACCATAGAGGTATGGCAACTTGAACCGATGCACACATGTGCCAGGTTCTAAGTTGATTATACATTTCTTTTTTTTTGACAACTTTTATAGGAAGTTACATGTGTGGATTTTCATCCAGATCCAACATTACAAATTCTTGTCAGTGGAAGTAAAGATTATACAATTAAATTATTTGACTTTTCAAATCCATCTGTAAAGAAAGCTCAACGAAATATACCGGTAAGTAGCTATGATTAATTGATTCATGTATATGATTATTATGATTGAATTCAATTTTGTTACATATTGAATTCATATAGTTTGTTATTTATTGAATGTTTAGTGATATTGATGAAAAATTGTTTTAAACTTCATAGTAGTTTAACATTGTTGCACTACTTTTAAGATCAACTTTCAATATGTCTTCCATAAAATGTGGTTATAAATTGAATGTTATTTCCAGATTCATTATTATTTAATCATTAACAAATCACATTAAGTACACAAACCAACACTATACTCTTAAACTAAAATTTTAACTAAATCTTATACCTAATTTTAACCCATGATGCTATCTAGATACAATTTAATGGTGTATAAAAGATTGTTTACATCTTAACAATGGGTTTTAGAATATAGGAGTTATATAAGTATATAGATGAGTAAATATATCATTTTTGGTCCACCAGGGTTCTTGGTACCTGCGTGGTTGTGCCACAGGAGAGAGCTGTATTACATCGCTAGTGTTCAGGTTGTTGAGAGCCTGGTCACTGTGGTGTTGATCGGTTGACCTCCTGAAAAAACCAATTTGATTGAAATTACCCTCATATAGCAGGGTATATTGATTATTGATAATTGTGTGAAATATATCATTTCTTTTATTAGTTTACAAGCAAATGAACAAATAAAAAGTTTGAATAATTACATTAACCCCATACTATTCTTCATATTATCCTTATGTATTAATAAGAAGTTTATTTACACTTTCTATCGTCTGGATAAAAACGACTATACATTTGCAAAGTTGATTAGTTCATTTTTACACTCGTCCAACCACCGCCTGCCTCAACGAGTAGTGCTGTCTGGTGTAGGTATAGACTGGAAGAAAGCTAAGGGTAGACAAACTAAAACATGGCACCAATCCATTAAGTCATTGACAGTTGGACTGAGCCATGTTAATAGGTGCAGACTACCTGGTTAGGGCCTGCTTGATGATCGTAACAAATGGTTAGAGACTTTGGGTAACATAACTCGCAATGGCGCAGGTGCATCCATTCTTCAACCCAAAGAAATCAGGTTTTATACTAAAACACACTTTGTGAATATATATTTAATTGAAGGGAGAATGGAGAATATTCATTGGAGAGAATTTTCTCTTCGACGATGTCATTTACATTGGCAATATAACTATACACGCAGACAAAATTTCACGCATAACAGTCTGTGATAAAATAGAAGCATTCACTCAAGTAAATAAGTTATCAATGTCATTTGAGAAGGAATCAAATGGATTCAAGTGTCGATTATGAGTTACGCAATAGTCTTAAATGTAAAAGGGCATAATGCTATGACGTGAAGAAAGGAAGGTTTTGGGTTCGTAGACGTGAACGCCATTGAAGTGTACCTAGCTGATAAAGCGGGACTGACCTAAGCCAACTCACCCCTAGGCCGACAATAGAAGAACCAGAATTTGGAGTCGGAAAACGGAGAACCCAGAACTGAGAGCCAGGCAAGGGGAACGTAACAGTCTTATAAATGAAATGTTTACACTGTCCACAGTTATAATAATTGAAATAATGTTCTAAAGCATAGTCCTCGAAGATAGTCAATCTTCATTAGGTGCCCGGCATATCACAGAAATAGGTTACATAATGGTCTGTTAAAAATTTCCTTGGAAGACGGAATTATAATTTTATGAATCAACTGTCAGCTTAAGGAATACAAAGACAAAAATAATGAAATGATGCAATATTGCTAACTACTAATTAAGAGAGTATTAGTTTCAGTTGGTGGATGGCTAAAGGTTCCACTGTGCATAGGTTTCTGATATGCGCCTAATTTAAGCCAGTTTGATTTTGGGAAGGTGATTTTCGTAAGGCGGCATCACCAGAAGTCAATAGGTGTTAGGGAACGGAGCTTTTAATCGGTATACACATTCCTTTAGATAACCAAGCAGGGCAGTGTCAAGAGATACATTTCGATGGAGTTTGTTTTGTAATGTATCTTGTTTAGCAACAGCAAGCGGTAACTTATCTTTGACACAATAGCTGGGAAAGATAATACGTAGTTTAGCGGCATAGAACGTTTTTTCTGAACAACTTTCAGAAGTCTCTTCTTTAGAATCTCATCGGCCGTATCTCTTTAGAACTCAATGTTTGTGATAGATATTTCTTTGCAACTGTTGATGTTCGGTCATGAGGCAGGTTTAGCTTCAAGGTTCCTGTCGCTGAACCTTGAAGGCTAACCATTGCTGACAAATATCTGTTGCAGTTTATTCAGTTCAGACTCAATTACATCGTCAGAGCAAATTCGTCTTGCTCTTCATGCTAATGAATGAAAGAAGTTTTTCTTTCTGTTTAAAGAGACATTCAATTATGGAAATTCATATACTGTCCATCACAGCTTTTCAGTGAATGTTTCCCATTCTTTCTTCAATGATGCAAATGGATTCTTTTAGTTCATATATTTACTTACTTTAAATACCTTTCAAAGATAATGTAAACACTTAAATCAGTATTGTTATCATTAATACACATTAACTACACCAATGATTTCATTTATTTACTATGTAAATAATAAATAAGATCAAGATCAAGTTTTACACATAAATGGTAATTATGAATTCTTCATGGGTGTTTAGTGATGAGTTAAGTGTTTGTGTTATATTAATTTTGCATATATAATGCGAGCAAGGCATACTGCTTTGATGGATAGGTGACAATAATTGATAGAATTAGAGCATCATTGGAAAGCGTTTCCCCATATTACAATTGTTTTCAGTATATTTATTTGGAAAGTATAAATCTAGACGCAGGTTTCGTTGTATTTGAAATGTATATGCATCTCAGTGTTGATGCCTAGATAGGGAATTGAACACAGTCTACTCAATAGTGTTTGAAATGAATAATCTGAGTTTAAGTCCGTATGTCAACATTACTACAGATACAGATACATCCAGCTAACAAGTTCTAAGTTGTATAGAACACACGTTCTAGATTTAACTGATTTCCACAGTTCAATTGTATGATAACTTATGACTAAGTGGCAATACTAAAGTAGGCTTCAGATGAATGTATAGCTACAGGAACTGACCAACTACAGATCTTATCATCAACAGAAAATTACATGCTAATCCAACCCTGTTGTTGCATCCAAGTTGACTAGCTTTTACATCCCGTTACTTATTGTCAGTTTTTGTTGGCTACATAACATTAACTATGAACCTAAAGAATCGTTCCCATTCGACTGATTTTTATCGATTACATACATATTTACTTAAGAAATTGAAAGTGTTGCCAAGCCTTAGAGTATTATCAATAATAATGACATGGGTGGATAAAGTAGGATAACTAGTAGTAGTAAAAATAATTGTACATGAATTTAGGACAAGGTAATTCTATCATTAATAAAGTCATATGATTAGAAATTATTAGAATAGAATTACGAACCGATCTAATCATGTGTGTATGTAAATGAAAAGGACTAGATTCTATCCACATAATCTGTTTCTCTTGGAATTCACGTAAATACTTTTTTTTTTTTGTTTTTTACACCATATCACTAGTAAATCAATAGCTACAGGTAAAGACATTTAAATAATTTATCTTTAAAGGTTTACTAAATGTGTTTATTCAATGGTAAGCACTCTTCTTTAACCTATTTTTTTTTGTTCTTTTAACTTGCCTCTTTATCTTTCCTCTACATCAATGATTTGATACATACATACGAAAGTGCAATCCCCCTCTTCAATTAATTAACTGATCATTATGTTGGCTTATTACATATTGTTGGCCGATTGGTTAAACTGCTTCACACTCAATCAATAAGTCGGAAGTCCAAATATGGTCTTGTGAAATTCAGTTTCACTAGTTGGATAGTATCATTAGTTCTCATTCTTAGGGTACGGCTTCAAATTAAGTATGTAAATCTTTACTTGATATACAACTTGCTATCTGTAGACCATTTAAAAGCTTCTTTTAAGAAACTATAGTGAATATTGCCGAGATTCATATGAATCCAGATTAATTTTAAACATTCTAACAAATGCATACTTTCTTTTTTTTTAGGAAGCCTCCCCAATTCGAACTTTACATTTCCATCCATCTGGTAATTTTTTGTTGGTTGGTACTCAGCATAAAACACGTAAGTGTTTTAGAAGAGTTACATTCCATTTAATTTTCAACTAACTCTTAAAGCCAATTACATTCTATGATTTAATACTTTCAACATTCTACTTTTATAATCCCAACCAACTCTTTAAGTCATTAATCCTGCCACATCTGTAGGTAGTTACCTTAGTAAAGTCCACTGATCCCCACATCCTGAGTAAATGAGATGACACTAGAAAGAGTCTATCGGTTGATAATTTTACCTACTCATACTACGAATTTTATTTGTAATGAGTTGAAAATCGACAGATTTATTATTTTCACCAATATACGCTAAGCAAGCTGATTCGGCGAACCACTATCTCTTATGATCAATTCCTTCCACTTCACAATATTTGGGAAACCACGTTTTGATTTTTAGGTTTTATTCAGAAACACCTATGATTTGTATCAAAGCATTTAGACAGAAATAAAACTCCTTTCATGTACTGAATAATGTGTTTTTTTACACCTACACTTCCTCTGTTACAGTTCGCTTATATGACGTACAAACGTGCCGTTGTTATGTATCAGCCGTTCCAGAAGATCAACATCTTAGTGCAGTTAACATGGTACGGTGGTCTCCAAATGGAACTGCATTTGTAACTGCTGGGATGGATGGTAGCTTTAAAATTTGGGATGGAGTTTCATGCAGATGTGTGAATACATTTGAAGCGGCACATGATGGTGCACCTGTGTGCTCCGTAGTTTTTTCACGTAATGGAAAAGTACGTAGAAACTGTTTTAACCTGCACTTCATTTTTTTATTTATTTTTATTGAATAGTCATAGTCGAACATAAGTCTGGTGCAATTTTAAAGTTAATTTCACAATGGCGCTTAAAACATTACTTTAATGTTAGGAAGTTGAAGGCAGAAAACCTGGAACTTAGGTTTTCATATGTCAACAAGGTATGCTTGCATTACCAAACGGAATGATGTTCTCTACAAGATTCGAATAGCGCAGTAGTAATTTCTGGAACTACGAAACTGGTTGACCAGGTTTCTGACCCCACAGGGAATATCAGTTCTTTAAATATTATAGGCACGCTGATAGGTGCATGAAGTCAACCAATCATTCATATATTTCGTAGCTTTTGCCTCCATTGTGCATCGGTTCCAGTTGATGTGCTAATTATCACATCAAAATGAATATAAAAGTAGTAAAATCGTTGGTGGTAAAAAGAGACTGAATATGCATAATGGAGAAAAAAATTCACTGAAAGGTACTTACAAATTTCAGATCTCAGGATTTAAGAGAACTAAATGAATGTATGCACTTAGGCCGTTGCGACCGATTCTGAACCATAGCACCCTCAATGTCTAACCGCTGGTTACATTTGTGAGGACTCCAACCAGGTAGTCTGCATCTACCAGTATAGTTCACAGTAACATTTAACATCTTTATCGAATGATGCCACATTTTTTATTTAGTCATCCTTAATTTTTTTCTCCCCTACTCCTATGCCAGTCGTCATCGTGGGTAAAGTTGTGTAGAGGGCATATGCAATACGTGTCTGTGACACCTTAGTCGGTGAAGATTTGCAGCCTGATTTTCCTAGTACTCTGAGTTTAACATTAGTACTGCTTATGAGTTCATGAAACTCAGATTGAGTTTCCGGTAGACTACCAAACAAAGCATTCTCTCCTTCTAAGTAGTTAACACACTACCACTACTGAGTTCCTACTCGGTTACATTGTGACTGCTGTTTGGATTACTAAACACGAGGTAGCAAATACTGTATGTATGTATGATCAACACAGAACCTGGTACATGTGTGCATCGGTCCAAGTTGCCATACCTCTATGGCACCGCAAGATTAACACATTAGTAGAAGTTACTTTAATATTACTAATAACAAAAAGTGTGAACATATAGAATATAGTTCAGGAAGCGTAGAAAGAAAGTTATGAAATAATTTAAAGTTCACAATTTAAGGGAGGACAATGAGTGAATGCATCTGCGCGATTGTGACCGACTGCAGGCCATATCACTGTGCTTCTAGCCACTGGTTACGGTAATCGTGAGGACCCCATCCAGGTAGTTTGCAGCTACCGACACGACTCAAATCAGCAGTCAGTGACTTCATGGACTGATGCCACGTTTTAGTTTGGCCGCCTCTAACTCTCTTCCATCCTATTCCTATATCAGCTAACATCGTGCCTCGAGGCAGATGGTGGTTGGGCATACGCAACACATGCTCCATCCACCTCAGTTGATGAAGATTCACAACCTCACCGACTGATTTACCACCTTTCCGTAACACGTGATGCCTAACCACGTTATTACTTACTCGGTGATCCAAGCTAACGCGACCGATGTTTACAAAACACTAATGGTCAAAAACTAATAACCTTCGAGTGTCATCTACCCTTCATGACCACGTCTCACAACCATATAGTAAGACAACGAACTATTGCACAGTACACTCTTCCTTTTGTTGAGAAACGAATATCTCGCCTAAGCCATAGGTGGCGTAAGTAGACAAAAGCCAAACGAGGTTTTAGAATTCGTATTGAGGCCAACCTGTTAGGACTAATCAGACTTCCAAGATAAGTGAAGTGGTTGACGTGCTCAACTACCTCACTCCCTATCTTTAGCTCAGGTGTTGTCGAAGGCCAGTCCTGGAGCATTTAGAGGTGGAGAAGCGCATTCTGAACATGGTTGGATTGGAGCTTATTGCTGTTAAATGATTCTCTCATGGTAGATCAATTCCTGGAAAGTCAGGCGATGAGAATGTAGTTTTCAACAGTAAATCGACTATGAAATTAAATAAAAATGGAGATAGTGGGCAGCCTTAATACCAAATACTACTAATAGGAATATTATACATAGTCATTATATGGAAGTCACGAATTCTACTATTAATATATCTTAATAATGAACCGATTTATATTTAGATGAAATTTTTCGCTGAATAAACTTGATTCAGAACTTATGTTTATCCTGGTTTATCTTTAGGGAAATAATTACTCTTATTATTGAATAAATCCTATTAATTACAAGTTGGTCCTCTCAAGTCAGTGCTTTAAAGGTGCATCACTCGTTGATATGCTAGAAAATATCACTTATAAAAGGGATATTCGTAATAGATTTAACCACTATATCCTAAAAGTACTCAGAAGTGTAGTGTGAATATCCTTTTATTGATTAATTTATTATCTGAATGTTTGGAACTTTAGTAAAATTTAGGATGAACTTGTATATTCCCGTTGATTCGTTATAAGTTCGTCTTAATCCGAATACGCCCGCTGCTCAAGTGCGACTGTCTAGATGCAGTAGTCTAGTGGTGAACGCGGTGGCGTCCGACACGAAACGGACTGAGTTCGAATCCCACTGTGAACATCAACATTGGGATACAGGTACATCCAGCCGATGAGTTCCAAACAGGACGAAACGCACGTCCTGGACCCCATTTACCAGTCACAATCCAACTTAGTAAAATTATTAGAACTTTCTGATAAGCTATATTCTATTGTATATCCAAGAGAATTTCAGTTATTTACTTTAAAGTTTAGCAAATTACACTCATCGGCTGAATCGTTAAATGAAGCCTCATATGTTTTGATTATCAACATCTCTTATTACTGTTTCGAAGTTCATTGAATTTAAGATATTTAGTACCTGATAAATATTATGATGTCAATTACCTCCTCTAATTAATAATCTCATTTCTACATATCAAAATGTAACTGAATGAAATTAAACAAAAATGATTCAGCTCAAGTCCCTATAGTTTTTTAAACGACATATGAAGATGAAGATTTTCTCGACACCAAGTCGTTGTTAAATTCACTGATACTAATATGTACCATGTGTCTAGAAATGGTTGATGTGCCGATAATCTGAAAATATGGTTTACTATTGATGATCGCTTTAAATCATATGTAGTACATTTTACCAATCTTAGATCATACCACACATACAGAATGTAAACGATTAGTGAGATCCTATAATCCAATTTCATACACAATTTACAAACTTTCAACTAATCTAATCCCGTTGCTGCACCCGAACTTATACGTAGATTACAAATAGGTAGTTTTAATAATATAGTTTACCTTATACTAATGATATACCGGGTACCTAACGAAGATTGATTATCTTCGAGAACTGTGCTTTAGAACATTGTTTCACTTATTATAACTGTGGTCAATGTAAACATTTCATTCCTATGACTGTTACGTTCCCTTTACCCGATCCTCCCGTTTAGTATATTGTTTATTACTATGAACTACGGTTACTTAATTGCGCACAACTTATCCCCATTCATTGCCACTCTTTCCTTTGTTCTGTATGAATATTAGATTCGTGTTTGCTTTACTTTGTGCTCTGGTTTTGTGTATATATAAAGGCATGATTAAAATACAATACGTTTTCCGTCGTTTCTCGGTTCCCAATTCTGGTTTCTTCTATTGTCGGCCTGGGGGTGAGTGGGCATAGGTCAGTCGCGCATTATCAATTAGGCACACCTCATTGGCGTTTGGTACAACCAACCAAATCCTCCTTCCTTTCTTTTTCACGTCATAACAGTTGGCGCTATAACAACTAATCGATTTTAGTACAAGTCTTGAGGTTTTTCAATTTGATTTATAAGACCGATATTTATATATCATCAGTAATTTTGATGTACTAATGTTATTTTTAATTTGAAATGCATACATAATTCTGATTTCAGTATATCCTTAGTTCTGGTAAAGACAGTGCAGTCAAATTATGGGAATTAGCTACTGGACGATGCCTTATAATTTATACCGGAGCAGGTACAGTAGGACATCAAACGCATAGGTCAATGGCTGTTTTTAATCATACAGAAGATTATGGTAAGTAGACAAATTAATACATGCTGTATTTCTCATGTTTAGCCTTTCATC
The DNA here is from genome assembly GCA_034768735.1 of Schistosoma mekongi. NCBI lineage: Eukaryota > Metazoa > Platyhelminthes > Trematoda > Strigeidida > Schistosomatidae > Schistosoma > Schistosoma mekongi. Next base: position 41,221,924 of record CM068309.1, read on the forward strand.
TCTTTTAATACTACTTGCCTTTATATGCTTCTCATCTTGTTAATTTTCTTTCTTAATCGTAGCAACAACAACCGAGACATATATCTGTATCTTGTTATACGTTTATTACAGCTAAGTGATGTATCTTAAGCTTTGAAAATTTAAGTAGTCAACTGAAAATATTTCATCGAAATGCTACAGAGTTGAGGCTGACCAAAACAACTAGTATGACGCGCTGGCGTTGCTAAAACAGCTATTATCGTTACGTTTTGTATCTGAATATTACAAAGACAATGTCATATAATTATCGCTGTTCCTATTGATTCATTCGTCTTGTAGAATACCACATGCTCCGTGGTGTTGTCCTGATCTGCTAGTTTGAAGCTATTAGCTGACTAAAGACTGTAAACCTCAGTTAAACGTAGGAAAACATTTTTCAGTGTCACAAGTACACACATTGATGTACCACAATTAGTCTAAAGAGTATACATTGGTTAATGCATCAGATGAAATCATTTCCTGCATAATCAAAGCCAAGTCGGCTTATATGAAGCTTGGCCACCTTTACCACCGTCATGATGAGTTTGGCTGTGAAACGTCGGGTTACAACGCTTCGGTGAGGGCGGTTTTCCTTTATTCTTTTAAAACCTAGCTTCTCCGAGCTGAGGGTTTCCGGCGTCTCCATATCCAAACGTCTTCCAGTCACTTCTGATATCTAGTAGCAACGTCATGTTAGCAACAGTAAGGTTTGACAATATGCGTTTGGGGGCAATGACAGAAATGTCACCATCTTGAAACACTGACTTTGTTATTTCCTATCAATTTCACTCCAGCGTCTACCATGTCGTCCATTATTTGCCAATACTGAAACTAGTTGGAAAAGTGGTCTGTTTATGATATAGTGCCGTGAAATGAAAAAAGTTTGAGGAAGCCGTTAGAGTTCCTGCACATTTGCATCTCTACTTAATAACCCATACTTTTTTTTAAAATGTAATCTCTTATTTACTATCAATTTAAAGTCACAATAATCTTTGTATTTCATAGTACTCTTTCCAGACGAAGCAACAAAAAGCCTCTGTTGTTGGGATTCACGTAATGCTGACAGGCAACGTTTACTAGCTCTTAGTAAGTTCATGCATTTCATTGATAGTACAATTTCTACTAGGATTTTGAAAATCTACCAATTTAAAAGTGACGTATAAATCTTGTTAACTAGAAGTTAATCATTTCGCGAACTGTTTACTCTGATTCCTTAAGGTGTTTTTTAGATCGACATAATAAAACTCTTAGCATCTTAATTCAGACCGCTAGCAGATGCCACTACTCGTCGGCTAAATGTCTGCATCCCAATGTTGTTGTTCACACAGGGATACTAACAAGTCTCAAGTACGATGGAACGCGCTTCCTTGGTTCCACTTGCCAGTTACAATCAAACTTTACTCACCCTTGTGAAATAACGCTATATCGAAACAATCCTATCAGGGTGTACATATGATAACATAGTGATCTGTCAAACTTTGTCTTTAACATCAACAGGGAGATATAATCACATTCAGATTATAGATGCCACTACTATTTTCAAATCAAACTACGAATGACTGAGAAATGTAAGAGATGTTCTCAAGAAGCTTGACATTCAGATACATCAGTAAATACGTTAACATAGATCTATTTTATCCACCTATACGTAAAAGATTAATGAACTATATAGTTAAAGGTCATCTGAATAAAATAATATCTCTTGGAAACAATAAGTTAGAAACAAAAGTTCTGGTTTAATACTTATGAAATAGTCAAGATACTTACTTCTGTCTGAAGTAAGTGCTCAGTGAGAATTTAAAGATTAGTAAAATCACAGTGTAATGAACTCGGATTAATTATCATCACATGAAATTTAATTTATTGACATTATACACAATCACTTGATTGACATTATTATACTAAATTAAATTTTATTTCCTGATTTTATTTCTATCATTTAGATCATAATGGACCAATTCGATGTTTTGTACACTCACCGACTACAGCAGCATTTATGTCATGTAGTGATGATAATCGTGCACGATTTTGGTATAAACGTCCTATATCAGATTAAATTAATTGTAATGTAACATTGAATAAATTATATTTTATACTATATAAATTCAATTGTTAATAATCTCGTAGTGCTAGTGTGGTATGGCAACTTGAACCTACAAGCGTTTGTGCCCGGTTCCACGTTGCTGATAATGAATTGTTAATATGAATATAAAATGAAATGATATTATTAATTGTTAAGCTAATAACTATTCAAATTGTTAATGAAATATACTTACTAACAATTTTAACTAATAAATGAATATAAAATAAGTAAATAAAGCTAAACAATTCAATTCATGATTAACTATCCTATTTGAAACTAAAAATTAAATAATCATCATCATAATCTGTTTAACTGAAAAAAAAAAAAGTTAACCAGCTTGTCGAGTGATTTTTCTTGTTGATTCAATATTCAAAGGTAAATTATATTTTTTCCATACTAAACACAATGAATCCACTAATTCTTCAGTTAATTTCTCTGTATGATGAGGTGTAGGTGCAATACGTAGACGTTCATCACCAATATCAACAGTTGGATAATTTATTGATTGTACATATATATTATGCTCTGATAATAATTCTTCTGATATTTTCGTACATAGTTTAGCTTCACCAACCTTAATTAATAAATAGATCAATTTAGTGAATTGAAAATGTAAATAAGTAAGACTGTCGTCTGTTAAGTAAAATGAGTACTAGTTAATTTTTTGTTATTTTGTAATAAATTATGACAGTGACGATAATCCTTTACTTTTGTTAGCATTTTCTGCATTGATCTTGTTGTTATATAACTAATTATTGTCACTTTTAGTTTGTTAATTATGCTGGACGACTAAAGATGAATAACTAATTATTTTCAATTTATTTCTATCATCATTATGTCTTTTGTGCTCTATCCTGCTGTTTAGCATATTTACTGTTAATATATCATCTCTCATTTATAAACTACGATTAATTGATTGTGTACACATTGCTTCAATTCGCTACCAATGTTTCCATGGTTTTGTATTA
>CM068309.1:41229992-41347492 GCA_034768735.1 Schistosoma mekongi
ATTAGCTTCAACAACATCCAATAAATTCTTCAATGGGCAAACATCACCTACAGATAAAGAAATAAACCATGTATCGATAAATGGAATATTCACCAGGAAAGTCATTGCTAAGGGACATTATTTGATTGATGTGAAACGAAGTTACAAAGCACAAAAACATTCAGAGACAATCCCAAACGAGGTGTGTCTTGGACATGATTAACACTATTCATACACAAACCAACCTTCAAACAGTATTGTATTCGATGCGGACCTTAGCCTATTGCAGTAATAAGTGAAATGAACCTATGTCTTGAAATGGATGGCAGCATAACATAAGGAAACGCGGACAAAAACAACCGACTAAATATTCAGTAAGATATTTATATAAAAAGTAGTTACCTGACATTGAATGAACTGTTTCGAAAGCAACTAGTTTAGGCGAGTCACTAGGTATCTCAGCCAGCAATGAACTCAAATGCTTTACATCATTATGCCTGTAGATAACTTTTGGACAACGACTAGTTCGTATACCATGTATCATCGATGCATGATTACCAGCATCGGAGAATATTGTCAACTGTGGTATACGCGTTCCTAGGGTATGCAGGATAGCTTCATTAGCCACATAACAACTTGTAAATATTAATGCAGCAGGTTTCTCATGAAGATTGGATAGTTCGGCTTCCAATTCTTCATGCAGTAATGAGTTGCCAGATATGTTACGTGTTCCTCCAGAGCCAACACCATGTTTACGTATGGTAGAACTAGAAAGAATTGTAGAGAAATTCGGCATTATGCAGTGTGACTAAATTAATAACACGAAAACTCTCAGCATGAAACCTATTTAACAACGTTACCTGACGAACATGAATAATATACTTCTCAAAAATAAGATTTTAGTCTACATAGTGTTTTCAGATACATTAATTAACCGTCCTCATACCTCTGAGTAATTTTATCTTCCTACTATCCATTGATAGGATGAGTTTCGGAATAGGTTTTTAGCTCTCATGTAATGTGACTAGCTGAGTATGTATATCATTTAATTGATGCATGATTTATATTGCGAAGTATAATTTCTCGACATCAGGATAGAAATTTAACGTACATGAATTTATTGAATAGGTTTATCCACATATGTGATCAGTCATTAGATTCACGCAAGAATAATACAAACAGATGTCTTGACATATCCCAATCTGAATACATTTTACATCGATTGCGATTGAAGAGGTTAGACCAAATTCATCAGAATCTGTAACAATGATGCAAATCCATCCACCACGATATCATCATTGTTTCCGCTACTCATCTTGTCAATATTATCTCGCTGTGCTGTGATATGTCAACTTGAACTGATGGATTTATTAATATGTCAGATTTTACGTTGTTCATTAATGACTTAATCTATGTGTGTTAGTATTAGTAAAGCTATGTATGTCAGCTCTGCTGATGGCCGTCACGACTGACAAATTTCTGGTGGTTTCAGAAGACCACTGTGATCTTTTTATCGATCGACAAAGTTTTCTTCCTAATCGAGCATTGACCCTGACTGTTATTCAGCAAAGGCAAATTCAAATAATAACACGTAGTTAAAAAACGATTATGTACTCCCCCAATGTCGATAAAAATGTACAAATTCTAAAACGGTACGATAAATATATACGACAAATAGAAATATGCTTCTGTACAATAGTGACGCCCAAAGTAACAAAAAGGTTCGCTCAGTTGTTTCTAAAACCAATGGCTACTCATAATAAGACTCAACCGGACTAAACGCGGTTTAACATTATCAGTGCACAGCTCAATTGACACTGTTTGTGGCGTCTATTTATTAAAAAGTCCATAATAATCATAATTAAAAGGGCTTAATATAAATAACACATACATGGCAGCTTCTTGAACTTTTGGATGCCAACTCATTCCCAGATAATCATTAGAACACCATACAGCTACACGACGTTTAACACCACTAGAATAATCATCTGCAAATGGAAATTCAGATGCATCTCTTAAAATTCGTCTAAATACTCGATAAGTTGAGTCTTTCTTCTTCTTCTCTACTTCAGAGGCAAAAAATCGGTTATAATCAAAACCTGGACTGTTATTATTACAGCACACTGAATTAATTGTTTGAGGATTTTCCATATCAGTGTTTTGCATCGTTATATGTGTTGTTGTTGGATGCTTTTCGTCAACCATACTTTTTTGCCAACCGTTGAATAAAGCACATGTGTTTGGAATACACATTTCTACAAAAAGATAACATTTATGATAAAGAATACTTTAAAGTCAACATTGTTATAAATATCTTCGTATAAAGTTTAGCATAAACAATGTAATAAGTATCACAGAATTTTTCACAGAAAAACCGATATCACTCCTTATACTACTGTTTGTCGCACTCTAATTTATCTACACTATTGCAGATTATTAATCTCTTCGATACATGTAATCTACAAAACTGACTTAATGTGATATCACAGTAACTTGGATAGATACGTATGTGTCAGGTTTTTCGTTATTCATGGACATTTAGAAGCCTCATTGAAGTTAGTAATAACTTACGATTCGGAAATAATTTGCATGTAACCAAGTTATCAATGTAAAATAAATGACTGAAGAATTTTATGAAAAATTTGATGAAAAGAATATTTTCTCCTCACTTACCTATATGTCTTAATATGATGGTCAGTTTCAAATAACTGATATAAATTCCATGTTATAATGTTCAAATAACCAATCAACTTACCATCAGAAATTCCAGATGAGAGTTTTTGACACATTTCATTTGCATGATTCTCAGAGGTTTGAGAGCTCATATAAGTACTTGAACCTGTCAATTCATATGAATTGACCGTATAAGGGCATTTCTTCAGTAAGCACTCTGAAACGTTTTCTAAAATACAGAAGAAATTCGATGGGAAATTGCATGAACAAATATTAAAAGGGTCACATTGAGGTTGATGGTTAAGCGTAATAAGCCCGAGACTAGAAAGGAATCGTTGTAGTTGAAGCACTTAACTATCGATTAGTAGTTAGAAAATTTGGTCCCCGATTCACTTATATCGATCTGAGCAATCAGATAGGGCAACTAACCATTAAAAAACGGATGGCTCGGAGCCAGGTGCATAATTCCGTACTTAGTTATTGAGTCAGACAGTGTCAAAATGTTGTTAGGATTTTTATTAATGAACAAAAGTTTTAGTTTTTTGGTCGAGCATACTAATATAATTTATTTAGAATCACTTTATATATATATATATATATATATATATATATATATATATATATATATATATATAGCTGATAATTCTTGTCCCTAACTGTATAACAGTTCGACCTCGTAAATACATACATAAGTGTAAACATTGTTACTTAGACAAGCTTCATACTGCTCACAACTGGCGCCGAAATATTTTCGAATTGTTACTAAATGGAGATATTCAGTTTAAAACGCTAAAATTAAGTGACTTAGAATCTTATAAAGATCAAGTTAAAACGGAATTTAGGACAGAGGTATCTGTGTTATAAACCATAGTAATTTAGCTTCTGAAAACGTTTTCGAAATTTAGATGGACAATTTTACGATGAGTGGTTTCTAAATATATAACATATATTAAAAACAAAATTACGTTTGTGTAGATTCCAGCGACTGGAATAACATAAAACTAAAGCTTCATTCAATAGTTTGGTACGAACCCCTTCGAGTCATGAAAACAATTGACAAATTATGTTTATATGTTTGGTTGTTTCATAGCATGAAATGTGTTCAAATTATGGTATGTAAAGGTTTTATTATTGCTTAAATCGACTGACCATAAATCTCCATAAGCTATGAATTATTGCATCCTAAATTGCCACTCCCAATGCCCAGAAAGTATACTTCGTAATGTAATCCAAGCTGTGAGAGGTAATATTATGTGGCTGCTTTTATGACAAATCCAGAACACCCTATAACTGTTGTATTTGTATCTTTATTCATATGATTATTATGTGCCATTACTCGTGTACGTTTTAAGGGTGTGATTGCATGCATATCTATACACTTATTCATATGCTATACTGACGATCATATTCGTTACAAATCAGTGGTCTCTCTCTTCTTACCTCCTACGTCTAACTGTATTTAAGACATCAGTATTTCGACTTACGATGATATACTCCTAGTTTAATTGCTTCCTTGTCTGTTTGTGCTTCTATTACAATACAATACTACTATTACTATCAATACCAAGTTCTCACCACCTTGTTCATGACTACATTTCTGAATATGAAATTCTAAGTATGTTACATTTGGCTTGGCGAGTAGGATTCACAACAGGATCACAATTTAATTCTAAAACACTACATATTACTACCCGGCTACTCAGACAGAAGTCGGTAGGTTAGTGTTTGAACATAAAGTCTACGGTTTAAAAGCCAAGCACCTTAGTAGCTTGCCCGCTATAAAATGTTAAATCTCCACAAACTAAAGGAATTCATGTAGTCCTATACGAAATGGTTACTGTTGCTCATTTTCGAAGTCACTCTCTGGTTAAGTTTAATATATAACAGCTTTGCGGTAATGTTAAATGATATTCAGGTGTTATTTTTGGGTCATTTCGATGGAAAATAGTGGTACTAGCTTGTTCCTTAAAATATGAGGAATACAGAAACACGTGTTATTATTTGCGTCTATTCGATAGTGTATTATACATTTCTAACACTTCTGAAAGAAAATTATATGCACTAAATAGTTAATACCATTATATATCATGCTTGAGACTAACCCTTCACTCTGCAGTTTAAGTAGCTCAGTGGTAGACTGTGAAACTAGGTGACCTGGTATCAAATCACCAGGGAAACACAAGTTTCCTCAAAGATTTCTTACAGTGGCAAAGTATGTAAGAGCGGGAAACTCATCCGGCCAACAGGAAAAGGAAATATATTAAATATAACAAGCAGAAAACTCACTGCACACCAATAATTCGTCTGACAAAGGTCCCACAGCAACATCTGAGTACATCCTAGGATTGGAAAGTGGAGTTCCGTCAAACAAACGCCTAGCAAATGGACATCTAGGTATGAATTGAATAAGCTGTTGAATATCTTTTTGAATCACAGCAGGAGATAATTTGCGCAAAAACGGGCAGGATGTCATTGTCAAATCTATAACAAAAACCAACAGTGTTATGGTAAAGAGTAGGAATATGACTATACTTTTATTCTCTGAAGCTTTGAAGCAATGACAGTAACTCAAATCACTAACCAAGCTCACACATACATACCAAGCGACTATGAGGCATTGTGTTATTTTCCCAATAATACGATAGGCGGAATAAGGTAAGGCTTCACAATAATCACTTTCTAAAAGGGTCTTTTGGCCATAAAGTCAATAACTAACTACGTCGGCCAATCCTTAAATAAAAAAACGTAATATATTTACAATGACTCATAGCAGAACCTCATTTTTCCCTATTAATATATCATGCCGCCTATTGATACATGTTTTACGCACTAGAGTTCCTATGTAGAGGCAATGATTATTTTCCCACTAGACAAAAGCCCGCTAAACAAAAGTTTCTATTGCGTCCACAACCACTTATATTCAGCGCTTTGAAATACAACATTGCTCGCTACAAGCTCCGATATCTAGAGCCAAACATAAGCTACAACTTATCAAATTTAGTAAAAATGCATCGATATGACTACTATTTTTGGCAGAAATGAAACAAAAACGTACTGACTAAGGTCGAAAGGTATTCACAATTAACAAATACCTGTGGTATTATAACAACGTAATAGTTATTTACTAAACAACAGTCCTTATTATGCCTACATAGCTTCTATTCACTTAAATACTCCTCCCCCCCTCCTGTTACTCGTTTTATGTACTGTAAGAAAAGGTGCACCATGGTATCGTGAACCGATACACTTTACAGACTAAAAGTCATCAGAAATTAGGGGAAAATGTATACAAGTTAAGGACGGCTCCCGGTCGGTAAAATATTTCCCAACTTAAGCTGTCTGGAATCTGATACGATAGGAAGCTTTAATTATTAAACCACTAAGTTATAGTGTCTGAAATAGTTAAGTGTCTTCTCAAGGGATTTTTTAAGTTGGATTCCATTCTAAAGCCGTTATCATGTAAATGATAACCATAACTATTGTTGTGGATATTTCCCACTTTTGGTTTGTCTAGGAAGATTCGACCGTAATGTGTGTCACTAGAATATAATGTCAAACTGGCTGTTCTACAACTAAAATAAAAGGAATAAACAGAGGCCTATAAGGTAACCTTGCAAGTGGGGACGTAAGGTTATCCCCAAAGCAAATACATATATGCATGGATGGGAAGGACTAGTATGCATACTAGTTCAGTTTTCCGTACTGTTGTTATTTCTAGAAATTTTATAGAAAGTTACCTGGAATAATTTGCGACAACTAAAGTATGCACTAGTGGCCTAAGTTAAAACCTAGACCGAAAAATAAAGCATTTATCCTACCGAGTAATGGACGTTTAACGAGTAACCTTGAATTATTCAAAATAGTCGAGATAAAAAGTACTTTTTCAATTATTAATATCTATGTGACGGGTTATCATGAACAAGCTGATTTTTAAGCGTTCACATTTTGCACTACTCAATTTCGGTCTATGTTCTTTAATCTATTTTTATATAGGATATCTGGTCACACGGTCATTAAAATCCTGACAGTTTCAGCTGTTTTTTTTTATATACATGCATATATTTTTTGAGATGCAAAAAAGATAAATTTAAAAGATGTGAACTTTAATAATGTCAACGACAAGATTCTAAAAGTTTTTATTGGATTAGATGCTTAAAATTGTAACTTGTGTATTATGACTTTTGGGAATGTTGGTGTATTTTAAGAGATATGAGATCAAAACTAGGACACTCCTCTACCAAGAAGCAGCCGAAATAGCTCCCGCCTCCGTAACGTTAACGATTCGGTGCCAGGCCTAAATGTTTAGCCACAAGCCCCACGTCAGCAAGGCCTCAGGGAACTAGTTAGTTAAGTTGCATAGATCATTCACTATCCACTAGTCTAAGCACAGCCCATACTTCAACGGAACCCACTGTCACAAGTACAGTAAATAAATGACCACTGATTTTTTGCATTACACACTTAACTAGGCGCACTGACATTTTTATTCAGAATTTTCAACTCTCTAACATCACTTTATCTTCTTAGTATAATGTACATATATGATAGTTCATACTGGTATCTTACTCTGAATTTAATTTCACCATGTAAACTCATTTTAACGATTGTATACCTTTACTTCTTTGGTGAAACTCAAAACAGCCTCTTCACAACACTCATCCTAAATAAGTTGTATGTGGTTAAAATAAAATATATATGATGTTTAGGGCCTCCAAAGTATAACGTCATCTCAGAGAGATCAGAAGGTCATAATTCTTACCGAAATGTGGCATACTCTTGAAGTCGTAGGTAACAAAGTAAGCAATCCAGATGTGAGATTGATCAGGAAGGATTGAAATTATGGAACAGTTGGTGGAGTAGCAATACATATTAGCGACTGTTTAAATGCCTTCATGCTCCATCACACACTACTCAAAAAACTCAGAATCGTGTTGGTGTTACTGTAAAGCGGTTATCACTAAATAACTAAAGTATAAAGTATACCATCTTCCCCGACAGTCAGTCACTGCCCAAATGGTCAATCGCTTCAAATATTTGCTGATTAACTGAAAATAAATTTCCACCATATGCTTATCACTAGAGACTTTAATACGCCATCCTTTAACTTTATATAATTACCCCTCTTAATAATACTGTAGTACCTCACAGCCTTGACAAATACCACCAAAGCTGTTGGCCTGTATGGACACATAAGTGACACACTCTGAGGAAATGATGGGAAATCACCCAAACAAGACTGAACGATATTCCCAAACCCACGTCTTGCGAGGTTATCTGCGTCCAGACCCCATCAATCAATAGCCGCCACACAGTGGTTGTGTTTGAGGTAATCATAATGAAGAAACGATCATGGGATTAAATACGCCTTGTCTGTGTTAAAATAAGGCGGACTATCTGACTACGATGGAGTAATTATTAAAAGCCTTAAACCTGAGGAACAGGGAGAGGAATTGACAATCAACGAACTCTAAAAGATTGTAAAATCCACAACATACAAAACCATATTTAGCTTCATTTGCTTACTGACGAGACGGCTGAGCCAGAGGACATCCGATCTAATTATTTTGTCTGTGGCAAGGTCGCAAATGTAACTATATTTTATTCAGAGTAAAGTGCACCCGGTATATGGCCGAGTTACTTTTGTAGTATAACCAATGCAACTTCTAACGATTGAAGCCACACGTACGAATGAGAATAAATCGGAAGGCAATGAAGGATGGAAGATAAGTTATATTTAATCGTAAGAATAGGACCACTAATGGGATAACATCTAGTCTGGCTAACTAGGGAGAGAGTTAGTTTCCATCCCGCGTCGTATCGTGTGGTGATCTGGTTGTGATGCGTGACCGAGCGCCTTCAACTAGTTGTGTCCGCCAAAACAAACATGGTCAGCATCATTGTTGAGAGCCTATGCAACTATTTCTTTTGGGAATTATTCACCGTTACAGAACATATCATAGGACGATTTTTGAACTAAGGTTATTTCTTTTGCATAAATATGCCTTCTTTAATTAGTAATTATCACCAGTTCTGTTGTACACTGATGATATTATAACATGGAGAGCCAAACTCACACCTAAAGAAACCGTTCAGAAGATCAAAATAAACTGCAGATATTTGGAGAATGATCCAGCGATCGGTAACTATCGACCAATCCCTTCAAGCGTGTTATAGTGCACATTAGACACCAAAGTACTAGTATATGCACAAAATATAACATTTCGGTCCTGATTATCTAGACGCATATTGATCATGGAGTCATATCGATTATGATTTATAAACAATTACACCCTATGGTGCTATAGCTGAGACTGTCTTTCGAGCTATTTTACTAATAGACGGGGCCTTCGGAATGACTGATGTTCAGATATTTCTGACCTCGCACACTGCATTTACTTGACCAAAAGTTAAATACTGCATTCAAGGAGCTAGCCCCTCAAGTTTAAATCAAGGAGACGATTTGTAGAACAACGACAGAGTTAATTTCTGAGATCATTAGACTTACATGTGACAAGACTGACCAAATGGAGCATGTTCCTATGTCACACTGAAGGAGTAAAGGGGATAGCAACAATATCACAAATACATAATAACAAAACCGATTTAGATATGATCTCTTTTGTCTTGCTTATCAGGATGAAAAATTCACGAGAACATTCCAGAAAAGCCCATAAGCTTGAAATTAGTGATTTGACAGCTGTCTACCGACTCCCTTGCAGAACAGTCAGCAAGTACAACACCTGACATTAGCAGGTAATTATAGCTCTATCAGTCAATATATTTAGAAAGAAATTGGATCAAAAGAGATTCGTGTCGCCAGAACAATCATAGGCAGTACATCCTTCTATCCTAGTTACACTGGAACTAGATCGTTGACTCACGTATGACTAACCCGCTATGATAGGAATTTGGTGATTGATGAGTAGATGAGTGCTTAACAGTGTTGCAGTTATGAGTAGGTTGCGTGATTGAACATTAAATTTAAGGAACTATACGGTTTGTTATTCCGTTGAGCACATCGACTAAGCACATACAACAATTGAGGCATATTAAAAGTAAGAACGAATGGCATGTTGAACATTCGTCAACGTAACTACTAACGAACGTGAGTTCCAAAGTTGATCAGTTACGAGTATTTCAAAATGCTGTATATATACATATATTTAGTGACCTATCAATCAATCAATCAATGCCTGTTACTCCAAGTGGAGCATAGACCGCCCACCAGCATTCTCCAGCCAACTCTGTCCTGGGCTTTCCGTTCTAGCTCTTCCCAAGTGCTGTTCATTCTCTTCATGTCTGTTTCCAATTCCCGACGCAATGTGTTCTTGGGCCTTCCTCTGTTTCTGTGGCCTTTAGGATTCCAAGTCAGTGCTTGTCTTGTGACACAGTTTGATGGTTTCCTCAGTGTGTGTCCAATCCATTTCCAGCGTCTTTTCCTAATTTCTTCCTCAACTGGAAGTTGATTAGTTCTCTGCCACAACAGGTTGTTGTTGATGGTATCTGGCCAACAGATCCGAAGAATCCTACGCAGGCAGTTGTTTATAAATACTTGTAACTTCTGTAGGGTACTTTTTGTAGTTCTCCAAGTTTCAGCTCCATACAACAGGACTGTCTTCACATTTGTGTTGAAAATTTTGACTTTTATATTGACTGACAGTTGGTTTGAGTTCCAGATGTTTTTCAGCTGTAAAAATGCTGCCCGTGCCTTACCAATCCGCGCCTTCACATCCGAATCAGACCCTCCGTGCTTGTCGATGATGCTGCCCAAATATGTAAAGGTTTCAACGTCTTCCAGAATTTCTCCGTCAAGTGTAATTGGGTTAGAGTTTGTTGTTTTGTATCGGAGGATCTTGCTTTTCCCTTTGTGTATGTTGAGGCCTACTGCTGCTGAGGCTGCTGCTATATTGTTGGTCTTCTTCTGCATTTGATGATGTGTGTGAGAAAGAAGAGCTAGGTCATCTGCAAAGTCCAAGTCATCTAGTTTCGTCGATGTTGTCCATTGTATTCCGAGAGTGCCTTCAGATGTTGCAGTCTTCATGATCCAGTCGATGACCAGTAGGAAGAGGAAGGGCGAGAGTAAGCAGCCTTGTCTGACACCGGTCTTCACTTCGAATGAATCTGTGAGGTGACCTCCATGGACGATTTTACAATGTAGTCCGTCGTAAGAATTTCGTATGATGTTGACTATCTTCTTGGGTACGCCGTAATGTCGTAGAAGGCTCCATAATATTCTCCTATCCACGCTGTCGAATGCCTTTTCATAGTCGATGAAGTTGATGTAAAGTGGTGAATTCCATTCAATTGATTGTTCAACAATGAACCGTAGAGTAGCGATTTGATCGGTACATGATCGATCTTTACGGAATCCAGCCTGTTGATCTCGGAGTTGGCAGTCGACTGGGCCCTTTAATCTGTTCAATAACACTCTGTTGAAGACCTTTCCTGGTACTGAAAGTAGAGTAATGCCTCTGTAGTTCTCACAATTGCTGAGATCGCCTTTCTTTGGTATCTTGATGAGGTACCCTTCTTTCCAGTCTGCTGGAACTTGTTCTTCCTCCCAAATCTTCCTGAAGAGAATGTGGAGTATCTTTGAAGTTGCTTCTATATCTGTCTTCAGTGCCTCTGCTGGTATGTTGTCTGGTCCTGCTGACTTGCCACTCTTGAGCTGTCTGATGGCCATTTTGATTTCTTCGACTGTTGGTGGGTCTGTGCTTATAGGGAGATCCGTGGTTGCTGCTTCGATGACTGGTGGGTTCAGTGGGGCTGGTCTATTCAAGAGTTCTTGGAAGTGCTCTACCCACCTGTTCCGTTGTTCATGCACTTCAGTGATTGGTTTGCCAGCCTTGTTCTTGATTGGCCGTTCTGGCTTATTGAATTTCCCAGCTAACTTCTTCGTTGTATCGTATAAGAGCCTCATATTTCCTTCTCTTGCAGCTTTTTCCGCTGTCATTGCTAGGTCCTCAACAAACTTCCGTTTATCCAACCTGATGCTCCTCATCACTTGCTTGTTGACTTCGGTGTATTCGGCCTGTGCCTTGGCTTTCTCTGCTCTTGTCCGACTGTTATTGATCGCTGTCTTTCTGTTCCTCCTTTCTTGGATCTTGTCCAGAGTTCTAACAGAAATCCACTCTTTTTGGTGTTGTTTCTTGAGACCCAAAACCTCCTGACATGTTGAGGTTATTGTTCCCTTAATCTCTTTCCAGTTGTCTTCCATATTAGTTCCACCTTTTTCTAGTAGATTATGAAATGCCTGAAACTTGTTGCTGAGAATTAATTTGAATTCGTTGCGTTTGTTAGTATCACGGAGAAGGGCTGTATTAAACTTGTGTAATACTGCTGCTCCAGTTGTCCAGTGCTTCCTCAGCTTCAGTTTCATTTTAGTTACCACCAAATGGTGATCTGAAGCTATGTCGGCTCCTCTCCTTGCTCTTACGTCTTCCATGGTCCTTCTAAACTTCTTATTGATGCAGATGTGGTCGATTTGGTTCTCCGTGATGTGGTCCGGTGAAACCCATGTAGTTTTGTGTATACGTTTGTGGGAGAATATGGTGCCACCTATAATCATTTTGTTTAAGGCACATAAGTTCACGAACCTCTCACCGTTATCATTCCTTTCTCCCACTCCATGTTGTCCCATGATGTCTTCATACCCGGTGTTATCCACTCCGACCTTGGCGTTGAAGTCGCCCATTAGAATAGTCAGGTCCTTGGCTGAACATTTCTCGATGATTGACTGCAGCCTCGCATAGAACTGGTCTTTGTCGTCTTCGTGGCTGTCATTGGTGGGTGCGTAGCACTGGATGACATTCATTGCAATCCCTTCCTTCTTCGTCTTGAAGGATGCTGTGATGATCCTAGGTCCATGAGGTTCCCATCTTATAAGAGACTTCCATGCATCTTGGGATAACACCAATGCTACTCCTTGTGTGTGTGGGGCGTTTTCTTCTTCGTGGCCGGAGTATAAAAGCACATTTCCCGAGGATAACCGTTGCTGTCCAGCTTGCAATTAATGCGTTTCGCTTATTCCAAGTATCTTCAGGTTGTATCTTTTCATTTCTTCAGCTATTTGCATGGTCCTCCCTGTTTCCCACAGCGTGCGGACATT
Source organism: Schistosoma mekongi (assembly GCA_034768735.1). NCBI lineage: Eukaryota > Metazoa > Platyhelminthes > Trematoda > Strigeidida > Schistosomatidae > Schistosoma > Schistosoma mekongi. The sequence continues at coordinate 41,242,753 of CM068309.1, forward strand.
CCACGTACCTATACTAATGGTTGCTCTGGTTGTCAGAAGAGACATCGGCCTCGTGGCTTCCGAAGAAACTCGGCTTTCACCATGAGGCGTCATAACATACCTTCCAACTCCCAGGGCAGAGTAAAAATGGTTATAAAGGTTTTTACTGGTTAGCGTTTTTTTAGCACATTTACTGTTTTACGGGATGGGGTTGCTAGCCCCATGCCCAACCCTCCTCCTTTATCCGGGCTTGGGACCGGCAGCAACCCTAGGGGCTACAGGCGGAGTTTAGTGACCTATGGTGGAGGTTTTTACGCATCAATATACGAACGAGTTTTATTGACTGTACATCTACTAATCTACAGTTTGGATTTTATAGTACATTATAACGGAAACCATTCACCCAAAAACTCCTGTATAGGCGGGTCTTCTGCTCAGCCCCAGCGGGCTTTTTGAAGTCAAGATTACACAGTGGACACACAGTGGACAATTGGATCAGTAACCACTGCCAAAGCGATGTAGACGATGTGGCATACCTCGATTTTTCGTAAGCTCTAGACCAAGTTAGTCATGTTTGTCCCATCAACAAAATGGTATACATTGACATTAGGCCTCCACCACTAGATTGGTACAAGGTGAAAGGTAATTAAAATACCAAACTCTACCGCACAGGTTGCTGTCCATCTTGAATACCAAAAGAACATCATCTTGTTTCAGGATGGCAAGTACAGAGATACTTATTATTCATGAAGGACAGTGGTGTTTTTCTTTGCTCAATATAGTTCATCGGTTTTCTGCTATTTCAGCTTCAATGGTGTTCTTTGATCTAATGTAAATATATTTTTTCTGAAGTGGTTTGTGTCTTGAACGTAGTGAATAAATAGATAAATAGCTTTTATTCTCAAGTATCTTCAGGTTGTATCTTTTCATTTCTTCAGCTATTTGCATGGTCCTCCCTGTTTCCCACAGCGTGCGGACATTCCACGTACCTATACTAATGGTTGCTCTGGTTGTCAGAAGAGACATCGGCCTCGTGGCTTCCGAAGAAACTCGGCTTTCACCATGAGGCGTCATAACATACCTTCCAACTCCCAGGGCAGAGTAAAAATGGTTATAAAGGTTTTTACTGGTTAGCGTTTTTTTAGCACATTTACTGTTTTACGGGATGGGGTTGCTAGCCCCATGCCCAACCCTCCTCCTTTATCCGGGCTTGGGACCGGCAGCAACCCTAGGGGCTACAGGCGGAGTTTAGTGACCTATGGTGGAGGTTTTTACGCATCAATATACGAACGAGTTTTATTGACTGTACATCTACTAATCTACAGTTTGGATTTTATAGTACATTATAACGGAAACCATTCACCCAAAAACTCCTGTATAGGCGGGTCTTCTGCTCAGCCCCAGCGGGCTTTTTGAAGTCAAGATTACACAGTGGACACACAGTGGACAATTGGATCAGTAACCACTGCCAAAGCGATGTAGACGATGTGGCATACCTCGATTTTTCGTAAGCTCTAGACCAAGTTAGTCATGTTTGTCCCATCAACAAAATGGTATACATTGACATTAGGCCTCCACCACTAGATTGGTACAAGGTGAAAGGTAATTAAAATACCAAACTCTACCGCACAGGTTGCTGTCCATCTTGAATACCAAAAGAACATCATCTTGTTTCAGGATGGCAAGTACAGAGATACTTATTATTCATGAAGGACAGTGGTGTTTTTCTTTGCTCAATATAGTTCATCGGTTTTCTGCTATTTCAGCTTCAATGGTGTTCTTTGATCTAATGTAAATATATTTTTTCTGAAGTGGTTTGTGTCTTGAACGTAGTGAATAAATAGATAAATAGCTTTTATTCTCAAGTATCATTGTGTACACGAGAACATGCTAGTTGACAGGCATGATTAGAATGATGTGAGTTTACATACATACAAATATTTCGACGAAATGTTACTGTCAGGACTTTCATAACATATAAGGGTATGAATTAAGAACCAAACCAACTGCAACAAAGTTTACAGTACTAGGACACCAATTATGTGCGTTATGGCATAGTGTATACATGAAAAAGAACAGCGCGCTCCCTGACCAAGGCGTTACAATTCCAAAAACGGCTGAGAGTTAACAGAATGGATCAATGAGCTTGTCTAGATGCGGATAAGACATAGAGTGCTTGGAACTTGGGTGTTAAGTAGAAGGCAATAATACTGAGCCAATAAGTTCCATACTTGTTTTGTACTTAATCATTTATAACTAGAGGGAAGATATAAGCAGGGAGAACGCATAGCAACAGCACAGGCATTTCGGGGTTAACAAGGCAAATGGGCAGGATTAGTATATATATACTTCCGACATACCACTTATGCTTATAGGTAAATTAAAAAAGAATACTAGCATATGACCAAGACAGATGAATGATGCTCACATATTCAGAGTCCCTATTACTTCGCTAGTGCGATGGCGCCCCATCTACATTCATGAAGAGCACTCCTAAGCCTTTAGTCTTCAGAAGATCTAATGGCTCAAAAAGAAATAAGAGCAATATATAAAAGTCTCAAGCACCACAAGTGCTACTTTCACAGGCCGGGAATTCTAAAATGCTAACTGTAGTTTTAAAACAGAAGCAGTTTAGAATGCTGGATGCTTGTCCAAGTTACTTTGGATACGCGTGATATTATCTTGTCGAAATTCCAAACAAATGGCTTGGTGGGGAACGGTTCTGTATAAAGTTATATATGTTATATACATGTGGATGTATATTATATAAACAAACACACATCGTTGCCTAAACAGATATCAACATTAAGCTATTAAACCAAGATATGCTTCACAATTGGAATGATAAACTTTTTTCAAGAAATAAGCGGAAATATTATTCTATCCTTTTGGGATAGATAGGGTTGTGTATGTCCAAAACGTGATATCTAACTCTATGGAAATTTTAATGACAAAGTATTAAACGTTACTTGTTGCGACACAGTATTTCAAGTACTGGAGGCCTGCTTCAATTTACATTCAGAAAATCCAGCCATAGGGAGCAATATAATGAGAGTGATAAACAAACCACTATGCCACTGCCAAAACTAAAACATTAAGTAAAGCTGCTATTTATATCTCAGCACGGCTTCCTTCTAGGCAAATCTCGCAACAGTAACCTTCTGAGTGCGTGAAATAGTTAGGGCAGAACTACCCCTGGCACATCGTCCTCTTAAATTTCTGCAAAGCTTCCGAAAGTGTGGATCATGGAATTCTCTGTAAGAAATTGCAATCACTGGGCACTAATGAGTGACCACTCGGACGGCTGCCTAAAAGACAAGCTTCTGGCGGTTAAAGTTAGCTCTGCAGTGTAGAATCGGTTTAGAATGGCTGGCGGAGTGCCACAAGTTTTTCCTTTAAACTTTTTTTCTTGCTGTTTACAAATAACATTCCTTATAACTTAGAGTCGCGATCCTTTTTAGATGCAAACGATTTTAAGATCTGAAGGGAGGATTCTAGGTCTCACTAACAACACGATCGCTCAAGATGACCCGGTAGGGATACACGAGTGAGCTTCCAGTGACTCATTTCCCCGTATTATCAACAAATGTAAAGTGTTAATGAGGAACATTAGAGATATATTCTGTAAGCGCACACTTGGTGGGCCCAGTATTTTGTTCCTTCTACCTCAATGAAGGACCTGGGCGTAACCTTCTGTGATGCTGTACGGTTATCTTCCTATTGGCATGCAGCATCCAATTATGCATACTCTGTGTTAGAGTCTCTGTTTAAGACATTAGGTAGTTTGACCCAGGATATCTTTAGTTATATCTACAGTGCTTGTAGCAACTTAGCTTGACTAGTTAAAAGTTCACTTCAAACCTTAAGCATACGACAAAACAATTAAGCTCCAGTATTCATTTACTTCCTTATTCTGCATGGGGATTATATTTCCTACTAGCTTATATTGAACGCTGAGAAGTATTTGGGTTTTTCAATAACTAGAACCGCGCTCCACTGTCTCCTGCCCACGCTACTAAATAAAGACCAATTCCCAAAATACTCTGGTTTTTTCTGTCACTAGATCGGGATATACCTAGGCGCTAAATGCTCACCTAAGACCTATCTTCTGAAAAAAACTCATATATTTGTCCCCCTACCTTGAAAACAACATTGTTACTTTGGAAGGATCTTAAAAATGGCAGCCGAGAGAGTGGTGGGACTAAGAAAGCAACAGCACTCAGGGCAACTTGAAGTGTAAAAATTGTATCTATTACAGTACAGGGGGTCGAAGGTATGATATCGGTGTTTAATGTAGCTCATAACTCTCTTTATCCTAAGAAGTCACATGTAGGATCCAGTCCCAAACTAAACCTATAGGGACACCACTATGGGGTAGAATACGAAAGAAGCAGAAGTAAATGCTTTCCAACTTCAATGTAATCAAGATAAGCACACTACAACACTCAGTAACTAAAAACGTTTTGTCAGTACCTTCCTCCTAATTTTTCGGAAGACTTTATGGGGACTGATGGACAATACTGTAGGAACTACTCCCCTTTCTTAATTGTTAATTGGAGACTTTTTCCTCTCATAGTCACAGGCATTATAATCAGTGCTGTACTTTTAAAAACACTCCTGCCGTCCAGATGCAGATATCAAGAGACAACGGTATGCTAATTCTGCAGACAAAATCCAAATTCTGTAATATTCAATCACTATATTCAAATGTATATAAACCTCTTCATTTTTGGTCGCTCCCACTACTGCCATGAAGCCAAATTTCTTAAATCTGGTACACTCTTTATGCTTGTTACGTGATCAGGTATGTGCAAAACAGTGTCCACTCCATCGTATTAATGTTGCTTTTCCTCATGATGCTTGTTAATATGATGAAGAAAGGTAATAAATCCATCATATTGGAATACTTATTTCCATGTCGTCCGAAAATGGAAGTAGTCCAGAAAGTTAGCTGGTGTCTAGCGCTTCTAAAATAACTCATTCCGTAAAGGAGTTATCACATGGTGGCAAACAAATTTTAAGACACATATATTATGAGCAACATTCGCAGCAATACTTGTGTATAAAGTGTCTTCTATGGAGCATATATACCCTTCAGATCAAGTAACTACTGAAACTACGCCTATAAGCCTTTCATACGTATGTACTAGAGAAAAAACATCTAAAAAATATAAATCAGTTGAAGACACAAGACAACGATTCACGATCAAAATACATCTGAAGCGATAAAATATGCGTTAGTAAACTTATTAAAAGGCACAAACTTTGTAGACATTTGATTGTAAACTATCAAGGCTACTACTAAGCTTACATTAAGTAGTTTACGACTAAATTTTCAAAATAACATACCAACTGTAGCGCAGTTAAACAGGCTTGATTAAAAACTTTAACTTCAGTTGAAAGGCTGAAAAACAAAATTTCATTAGACACTACATTTTATATGCTATACTTTGCATCAAATGAACAAAATAGTAAAAGAGGCTCGAATGCTACATTTTGTTTGCATGGAGACGTTAGATACAACACAAGCCGATAGTCGTACTCGGAAATTAAAATGGTAGACTACAAACGTAAACCAAATGACACCGGAAACCTTAGGGGATTGCAAATGTACGTATTGAAGTGCAAATTTGAAAAGACAGTATATGTCATAAAAAATATGATTAATTTTCAATGAGCAAAACGTACTTATCTGCAAATAATCTTTCAAATAGATGATTACACAGCCTGTTATCTTCTGTAATGGACACTACTAGCTGTAGGCGCCCAGTCAGGCATCACTACCTGACGACAACGCACAGAACGCACTTGGGAAGTAACCCCTCCTCTGATCAGCCAGCATAAACGTTGAGATCATATCTACGCGCTACTTACGATCAAATGTGTCTTCTCCCGCATTTATCACTGCCTTCTAATATCTTCTTCTCATCATAATGTAGTAATTTCTTGGAATATATTGCCGTTGAATAATAAAGAGGCTTAATGAAAGTATATGAGATTGGATGGCATTAAAATTGCAAAATCGGTTTAAACGATTAATACGATTTAACGAAATCATGAAAACATATTCTTGTGGATGAACTGGATTTGAGCAGATTACATTAACAGAATTGTGAATTGCCATTGATGGATCAGTGTATTTTATGAAAGATAAAAACAAATAGGTAACTTTTTTTAGGCAGAAATATATAAACGTAATTGATTAGAGATAAGATTACTGTCCGATATATCAGGATTATTCTCTTACTATTGCTCATTAGAAACATTTCTGAAAATTTTGTCTGAATTGAACAATAATCATCATGATTTCCAATGTTCTTCTTGTAAATAGCATTAAAAATATGTTTCTATGAGAATCCTTCTTCAACATTAGAATTAAAATACGCAATAGACTGAATAATAATGGTGTGTACATCAGAATTGGATTGAAATACGACGATATTTTGGAGATGATTAGAGCTAATGTCTCCATCAAGCATGTCTAAAGCAGGATAAACTATTTTGAAATAATCATTAGTCGTATTAATACTATTTGTAGGAAAGGAGTATGCAATGCGCTAATCTTTCTTGTTACAGATATGTAGAATTTATTTACTAGAATTATTATCACTGGGAGTTAAAACACTTGAACGAGGACTGGGGGTCAACTGATTTCAAAAATTTGGTTTATGCGGACTTATATTACATGGATTTAGCATACACCAGTTATTAATATGCACATGGGGATCAACTGTAGATAAGATATTACCAGAAAATTCAATAACATGATCATTTGCAAGAATATTTCATTGGTGAGGGAAGGTGATAGTGAGTTCGATACATTAGATGAAGAGAGCACATCTACATAATTTGGTTGATTTTTGTAGGTCTTCTGGTGCATATAGTCATAAAATGGCATTAGAACATTTAGTATCAGTACCACATTAGAAAATTATATCTCACTATTTCAGCTATCAAATCTGTCGTAGAGATATTTACATTACTATCATCATATTGATTAGGATTGAGGGGCATCATTTTCATTTGTATATTATTTTTTAAATCTCGTATAACCTATTTACGATAAGCGTTGTAAAGAAACAATTTTAAGCGCATCAAACAGGTATACCTATGCAATGCTTATAATGGGTTTAAATGACAAAACAAACTTCAACGTATAAAGCCAACATAAAATATATATATTTAAGTTGGACTGTGACTGGCAAGCGGAATCCAGGAGGCACGTTTCGTCCTATTTCGACTAAGTTCGAATCCCAGTGTGAACATCGATATTGGGATGCAGGTACATCCAGCCGATGAGTCCCAAGTAGGACGAAACGCGCGTCGTGGATTCCGCTTGCCAGTCACAATCCAACTTAAATATATATAACTTGTGTAATATCGCTATGTCGAGGCAATCTACTCAGGATGCACATATAGCAACAGAAGCTGACCAGTTTCAGTCCATTACAAATCAACGGGAAAATACAAGCTTATTCTAATTACAACATAAAATGTCTTATATATTTAATACCAAGGAGGAAAAGTGATGCTGGCGCGGGAGGATCGGTAAACCTGGGTAAAAATTATGAATGTGCATTATGGTATATATGATAAGAAAAATAAATAAGTATTTATGGCGTATACGCAACGTGAATAGGTTAATTCGACAACTAATATTCCCATAGCTCTTATAGATAGAGCTTGGATCTTTTCTGCATATATATTTATTTATTTATGGACAGTTAAGGAGATTACATGATGCTTTATCCAATAGGTAGTTATTAAGTAATCCCTCGTATTTGGCTAGGGACTTACTGCAAAAAAGATTTTCGGGAAGTTTATTCCATACTGTTGGGTACCTAACAGTAAAGAAGTTCTGGCACACCTGTATATGACATCGTGAGATAGTGACGGTGTTTTCTTTATTATGCCGTCTTATGAGGTGGGAATATAATGAGTCGATAAGGAGGTTGAGAATTAGAAGGTATTACTTAAAAGCCGATACATAAAAGTAAGGTTTAACTTCAATTGTCGATTCGATGGAGATTCCAGTTTTAATGCCTCGCACGATGGCGATAGACTTTTGTGTCACAGCAGCCTAATAGGCTTTTGGCAAATCCTGTTTAAACCCTCTCAATTTCCACTAAGTCTGTATGTCAGCAGCTTTTTGTAAAGTAGGCAATAATATTTTAGTATGAGAGAAACACACTATCTGTATAGTAATAATTTTGAGTTTGTGTCGCGGAAATTCTTTCTTATAAATCCCGTTGCCTACTTGCCGTTGAAACCTGAAATGTTTCGTGCTCTGAGAAGTTTCTGCTATTGTGGTGGTGGGGTTAACTATGAATATAATTAACAGTGAGGATTTAGGCTCCATTTGAGGCCAAGGAAAATATATCCGCTTTGTAGACGTTAAGAAGAGGGCGTCATATTTTAGTCCATTCACATAATTTGTCTTCCTGGATTATCTTTATAATTGCATTTGTCTTAATGGACTGTGGGAATGAATAGGCTGATTTTGAGTCGTCAACAACAAGGAGGGTGGTACCTTGATCAAATTGCTGGCATACTTCATTGATAAAATGAGGAAAGAGCAATGGTCTACTAAAGCTTTCCAGTATGAATCCACTAATTACATCTCATCATCAATGCCTGTTACCCCAAGTGGAGCATAGACAGCTCACGAGCATTCCACAACCAACTCTGTCCTGAGCATTCCTTTCTAGCTCTTCCCAAGTGCTGTTCATTCTCTTCATGTCTGTTTCCAATTCCCGACGCATTGTGTTCCTGGGTCTTTCTGTCTTTCTTTGGCCTCTAGGATTCCAAGTTAGTGCTTGTCTTGTGACACAGTTTGAGTGTGTGTCCAATCCATTTCCAGCGTCTTTTCCTAATTTCTTCCTCAACTGGAAGTTGATTAGTTCTCTGCCACAACAGGTTGTTGTTGATGGTATCTGGCCAACAAATCCGAAGAATCCTACGCAGGCAGTTGTTTATAAATACTTGTATCTTCTGAAGGATACTTTTCGTAGTTCTCCAAGTTTCAGCTCCATACAACAGGACTGTCTTCACATTTGTGTTGAAAATTTTGACTTTTATATTGACTGACAGTTGGTTTCAGTTCCAGATGTTTTTCAGTTGTAGAAATGCCGCCCTTGCATTAATTACATCTACTGGCTTTGAATAGCTTGGTCCGAACCTTACAATTTTGTTACTCTCTGTTATGAACGATTTAAAACAACATAACAGTAAGTCAAAGATTCCAAGTGTAACGTGACACACCAGTGATTTGCTACAAACTTATGTTGAGACAGATTGATCAGATTTTCAGAAAGTAAGATTGATAATAGTTGTTTTCAAATGACTTTTTCCACAATTATGGACAACACAGATGCCGTGTTGCTTGGCTTGTAGATATCTGTAACGTTGCGTGATCCACTTTTAAATCGAGATATTTTTTCATCTGGATAGATAAGACCCATTGTTCATGGACAGAGTGAATGGTTTTAAGCATAGAATTAGTAGTTCACTACTGCCACATTTTATGAGGCACTATAAAATGCCATCGGGCGGATTGTCATGAGATTAATTTTAGAGTAGCTATGCTCTCTTATATTTAGACGGACGCTTAGATGTCATCGTGATTTATGTTATCGACGTAACTCCGGTTTCTGTAGAATAGCATTTAAAAAGTGGTTACTAAATTTTTCGCTAATAGTAGCTAAGTTATCTTTAAAAGCATTGTTTTCAGTCAACAATTTAGAAAATACATTACACTTTTGGTCCAAGTGGAATTCGAATAGCCTAACCATAGTGGGAATCGAGTTGGCGATGTTCAAAGCTTTAGTTTTCAAAGCCAGTAGGTGTTTAAACTAGGTGGAGTCGAGCTTCCTGACGATTTTGTGCACATTATATAGTACAGATAAATCACGGTGCTTGTCTGCGTTGGGTGGCCCATATTTGCATCGTACAAGTAGGTATCTTTGGTTACCACAGGCCACGCTAACACATGTTGAGTTTTCAGTCGCACTTAAATATTCTTTATCAGACCTACATGCCATTAGATCAAATGGAGCGTAAATTATTGTGCTACCTCCATCCTTGTAATTCCTGTTCTGGCAACGAACTAGTCTTTCAAGGTCTGTTCGTACTCTGTTGACTCCACAGGCGATTTCCGGTAAGCAAGCGTCCTCACACGGTCGTGACAGGTAGTCAGCTATTACGTTTCGACTTCCTGGTACGTGGCCAATCGTGAAATCATATTCTTGCAAGCGTAGTGTCCATCGTGACAATTTTCCTCGGGGGTCTCTTGCCGTCTTCAACCACTGTAGCGGCTTGTGGTCGGTCTCAATGTGAAATGGCTGGCCTAGCAAATACGGTCTCCACTTATCTACTGCCCAAACGATCGCTAGACATTCTTTCTCGATGGTCGAGTACTTCTGTTCCGTTGGCGTTAAAACGCGGCTGGCATATTCCACTACCCCGTCATCCTGTCGAAGTACTGTACCAATGCCAAAATCACTGGCATCTGTGGCCACTGTGAACTGTTTTCCACGGACTGGTAGTCTCAATGTCATCTGCTTTGCGTTTAATAGCTGCTTGATCTAATCAAAGGTTTTCTGCGCCTCCTCGGTCCATATAAATTTTTCATTGCTTAATAGTTTATACAGTGGTGCAGCGATCTCATTAAAGTTCTTTATAAAGCGGCTGTAGAATGCTGCTCTTCGTATAAACTGCCTGAGTTTCCTTTTCGAAGTGTGTGCCGTTATGTTCTTGATAGTCAAAATCTTCTCGGGTAACGGCTTCATTTCACCATCTCCCACTTTATACCCCAGCAGTGTGACGTTACATTTGGCTATCTGCGACTTTTTCTTATTTATGCGCAACCCAAACTCCTCGATTCGTTTGAGTACTGCTTCTAGATGTCTTGTGTGGTCTGCCTCTGTTTTACTGTAAACCACCAAATCGTCCCCGTACACCTCCACGTTCTCAAGATTTCGTAACAATAAGTTCATTAATCTTCTAAATGTGAACGGTGCTCCTGCCAGCCCAAATGGCATTCTTCTAAACTGGTACTGTTTGTGACCCACAGTGAAGGCTGTCTTGTACCTGTCATCTGCATTTATCGGTAGCTGCCAATACCCTGACCTTAGGTCCAGTACAGTAAACAACTTTGCTTGTTGTAAGCGATCCAGGGTTTCGGCTACAGTTGGCATTGCACATGGCTTCAACTCAGTTATGCTGTTTAGTTCTCTGAATTCGACGCAGAATCTATATTTCCCATTGGATTTCTTTACTAGAAGCACAGGTGAGTTGTAACGGCTTTCGGCCTCTTCAATTATTCCGTCCCGCAACATTTCTTCCACTTGACGATTTACTTCCGTCTCGAGATGAACTGGTATCCGGCGTGTGTGGAACGTCGTCTTTTTACGACTGTTTACAGGGATTTCATGCGTCACCTTATCACAATACCCATAGGCCTCTCCGTCGTCGGTGAAAAGGCCTCCGTATTTTGCTACTACCTTGTTGATATTTTCTATGTTTTCTTGCGGTAAGATCGTTGCTTGTATCTTAGTTATCTCGCTGTTTTCATGTATGCTAAAATGTCCATACTTAGTGTTTACCGTCTTGTTCTTTGTGTCAACTACCGCCTCCACCTCTCTAAGGAAGTCCGCTCCTAGTATTGTTTGCTGTATTCCTTCAGTTACTACAAATGGATATCGTACGACACAATCTCCAACTTCGACACAACAGTCTGAGACTCCTAAGATTTCCAGTGCATGCCCGCTCACTGTTTGCACCGCTAGTGAACACGCCCTGATCTGCCGACACAATCCTACATCTATTAAGGATATAGCAGCACCCGTATCAACTAAACAAGCTAGTACTCTCCCGTTTATACGCACTCTTGTATACAATGCACCCTTATTAACCAATCCCACAACCCGAAAAGATGTTTCAAAGAAAGAAGGCTGTGTGTAACGTTTAAAATGTCTTGGTCGTCGTTTCCTCGGGCAGTTCCTCCTGTAATGTCCGAGTTCTCCACACTCAAAGCACCTACTCCCCTTCTCCGCACGGATTCGGACCGCCGCGACTTGCTCCTCCAGCTCGGCTATTCGCTTCTCTATAGACGCCGACCTGCTGTCTTCGGTTATCGAGGAGACTGTCTTGCTAGCCAACTGTCTGCATAATCGCGCCATCTCCAAGACATCCAATGGCTGCACCGCATGCGCCAGTCGGAGTTGTCTGGCTACGTCATCCGGGACACATTCCAGGAACTGGGACGTCAGCAGCTGCTCCCTCGAGGTGTCATCCAACGATGGCAAAGCACGACGCAGCAGACCCGTTAGAGTGGCAGCTAACACCGATGGATCACCGTCTGGGGCCAGACGCACGGCCCTGAACTGCTGCAACGCCAACTCCCTGTCCGCAGGACTGTCGAACTCAGACACCAACCTTGCCACTACATCTTCCCACGCGGCCCCACAGCCAGCGAGATCCACACCATCGAACGCCGCTTTCGCCCGTCCCCGCAGCAGGGTCCCGAGGACTGTCACCTTCGCCTTCGGTCCTCGCACACCAACCAGCTCCGCAATAGCTTCGAACTGCTGCAGGAATGCTCTGACGTCTCCATCCTTGAACGGTTGTGGCCACGGCACCTTCATCTCGTTCAGGGGCAGCGACACCAATTGTGAAAAGACCAATTGGGCAAGTAATGATTTATTTGGTCAAAACAGAGTATGTCATACAATATTACATATCTTACTTTCAAGCATCAATTTGCACATCCTCCGTGTTCTCTGGACTGTGTCGTTTATTAGCTTGCTTCTCTTGGTTGTTCTCGGTTCTTCTCGGTATTTTAATCATGCTTTACTTTTCTGCAACCTCGCAACTCGCCTTGTATGCTGTTTACTGATTCTTCCTAATTCCCTTTGACGCTCTGCTACCTGCTACTTATTGATGACCTTATAAGTAGTATCCACCACACTGTCACTTTGAAACAGGGTATATTTATTTACATACGATAAGGTTGGTTTGCACTAGATTTTTGTGATTAATACGATACTGGGATTGGCAGTGATCATAATGGTTTTCAGATAGTTGATTTTTCTTTCGAGTGATCTAGCATCCACTGAGATAACAAGTAACTGTGAAATATTATGAAGTATAAAGTCCTGGGATAGCACATATGTTGTAAGTAAATTATATGTTGAAGTATTAATTGACGTCACCGAATGAGAGCTATCGTCAGAAGTGATGTGAGAGGTTTCTCCTAGAGTAGACAATAGCTGTGTCGATATGTTGGTGCTTCTTGAGTAAGTAGTCAATATGTTCGTCAATAGTGACTTGAGCTCACCACTTTTTGGTGAGGTCACCAACCAATGCTAAGTTCATTACCTTTATACTCAAAAAACATCTGAATTTTCGTATATCCGCCGACTCCATACACAATTGTAATAAACATATCACACAAATAATGAGATGGTAATAACGACGATATAAATAAGGATTTATTTGGGACTGATTAGAATGCACAAACGACCGGTAAACAAACAAATCACTTAAACCCTTTTATATTCATTCACACGTCAAATGGGCAATGTGAAAATTGTTATTTTTAGGGTAATTATATCCTCTACACACTCGAATTCGCAACAGTTTGAAATGTGACTACTCAGCGGAGGGGAAGGGCAAGAAAGATAGAAAAAAATTAAATTTAAAAATAAAATATAATAAAAGTGTAAAAAAGGAAAAGAAAACATAACCTCAAAAGGCACGTGTAACTAAGCATAGAAAAATAGAAAAAAATTTTAAAGGAAGGAAAAAATGTTTGAATTAACTTTACTGCTTACTTCACCAGGTCAATTGTGGTCCGGCAGTTAGATGACTACCGATAGACAACACCAAAGATTTGAAATCAACTTGGCAGCACCATGAGGCAAGTATTAAACATCCACGAAGTCCATACTAGCTCGTCACAAGGACATCGGATAGTGGATTTTATATACTGAGGTCCATGTCCCAGACTAACTAAAAAGTGAAATAAAATTGATAAAGAGGCAAATGAAAGAAAAGAGCAACAGTTAAGAGTTTTTTTTTCTCCTTAGTGGATTTTCATCTTTCTGACATAAAAGTTACCCTTGATTTCCCTTTGTTGCAGGCAAATATACCTCACCTCCCAGTTATTACAGATGAATTTCTCAATTTTATCTCTTAACATTAACAATTTCCCCCTTCTTTCCCTTTACTGCGGGTAAATTTTCAACCTCTAGCGGACTTATTCCACCAACCTTCATTTGTGGTTTATGCTAGGCTATATTTAATAAAGCATTTGTATAATAATTTTTTTACAGTCCTATGACATTATTTACGCCGCTCACTTTTTGACAACAATCATGTAATAATTATATAAGTTGGATTGTGACTGGCAAATGAAATCCAGGACGCGCGTTTCGTCCTATTTGGGACTCATCGGCTGAATGTACCTGCATCCCAATGTTAATGTTCACACTGGGATTCTAACTCAGTCCGTTTTGTGTCGAACGCCACCGCGTTCACCACTAGACTAGGTGTAAGTCAATATTATACACATATGATTACATCCTTTAAATGTTCTTCTTTCAAGGGATTGTCAAATAACGTCAACTTTTCCTCGGTCTCCAGAGGAGATTCAATTTGGTAGTTGTCAGTCGAGATGGTCACTGACTTACAACTACGTTTTGACGTTTGCAATAATGATATATCCAGTTTGGCATTCTCAATTACTGCATCTAAAAATGAGTTTAACAGCCCATGACTTCTTACTGTTAATATTGGTGAACAATTTCGTTACAGTCTTCACTTCTGACTGTAATCCTTGTTCAATAGTTGATATTAGTAAAGATAAAAACACTGTCGTTTGGTTGAACGAGCTGAAAATTAAATGAATTCAGTCAAGGTATACAAACCTAGCACTAAGTGATGGGAGACTATTGGTGATGATGTTTATGTTCGGACAGTTCGGTGGAATCCAATCCGACTACACACCTTCGATTTCTATCTTAGATGATGTGTAAAGGTAGTTACTATTACGCTTCCTTGCTTGGCTGTAATCATGTGTTACACAGAAGACAATCCTTACCGTTTTCCGATTGTGTCCGCAACGGTAATGTATCTTGATCACTATAGTCATAAATTGCACTTAAAAAATTTTTACACTTAACGCCTCGTCTATGCATTCTACAAAATAATAAATGTTCTTGAACATACCACATTTATTTGTTTTCTTGCGTTTAAGTAAGTTAAAGATCCTGTCAACTAGAAAATTTTTATTCAATAGGTGTTTTGAGATTTTCTTGTACATGCACAAACTGTCAGATAGCATCCAAATACTAGGTACAACTAGTATTCTTTCGCTCTTCACCTTCATTAAACAGTATCCGGAAGCTTAGTTTTA
Organism: Schistosoma mekongi; assembly: GCA_034768735.1. NCBI lineage: Eukaryota > Metazoa > Platyhelminthes > Trematoda > Strigeidida > Schistosomatidae > Schistosoma > Schistosoma mekongi. The sequence continues at coordinate 41,258,147 of CM068309.1, forward strand.
AAATAAATGATAATTAGTTAGTACTTATTGCTTCTGTGATAGGTTATTTTTCAAAAGTATGTAGCAGTGGAATAACGATTTCGTAGTTCGCAGTGGGGATACACTTACATTTATAATGTAGATGTTAAGGGTAGCCATGATGTCTCGTAACTGAATGTGGGAAAACAAAATATGATAATGTTGGATAGTGAGATCGGCCGACTAAAGAATCTTTCCGGATCTTTGTATGGACTAATACTACTACTATTTGAGATACCAATCCACGTTTGCCGTTGGCAACAATGACGTTATCTGGATCATCGGACTTTTTGGTGACTCCTAGTACATTGACGACCTCCTTTACTACATTTGCTGTTACTCTAATTCCTTTGGTTTCAGTGTTCCTTGGAGCTTCTTTTCAAGGTAAATTTCTTCTACATATTTTTGTGTTGCCTGATTTTTAAAAGTGAACCCAGAGTAAACAGACCTCCATATCCTACTCAAATATTATTCAGTTGGAAACGATCGGAATAAATCTAACGACCCATGGTGTTCAAAATCATCTTCTATCTGCTAAACGGATTGGATGTTGTAAATAAGATGTTCAGTTCCGTAGCACTTTTCAAATTCATTTGAGAAACTCCTCAGGTCGATCTTCACACCAGATGTAAACTGATTGTAATACTTTGGTTGTGACAACAAGTATATAACCAACGATAGTTTGTGAAAATTTAAGTACAATGACGTACGTAGTAATTCTGTTAAGATGACTGGGCCTAAGTAGAGCAAGAATAACCTGCACTCAGTTACTTTCCACCAATGAACCTGTGGCACCCAAACTAACGAAAAGTGAGAAAATAAAATAGATGGAAAGAGAAATATTGGGGAAATGTCGTTGGTTATCCAAGAGGAAATAACGAAGAAATGGCGATAGTTAACTGCCTTTCTCCACTCCGAGGAATTTCTGCTTTCTGGTTGACGCATTCCTGTCCACGAAGGTTGGTTAAATAAGTCTGCTAGAGTTTAAAAATGTATCTGCAGTAGGTGGAAAGAAGTGAAAAATCGTGCGTATTATGGGGAAAATTCTGCTAAGAAGGAAAATGCGCTTAACTGCCGCGATTTCTTTTTTATTTCCCCTTTAATATTCACTGACATTTCCACATTATTTCCCCTTTTTTCTGTAATTTAGGGTGCCAGAGCTAACAAGTAAAAGAAATAAAGAAGAAAAAGGGGATACAATTCAGACTACTATGGGGATATGAGAAAATATGTTAGAGGACTATGAGAAGGGAGGAATAAAGCGGAGAAGCTTGTCATCAGTAGACTTGGAAGGAAAAAACAATCCGTACAAGGAGGATGTAATTGGGAAGGAGAAAAAACATTCAGATCAGGTCAGAATAAAGGTGAATCTTTGTATTATTAAGGCTTGAATAAACCTTAGTATGTGCCTCAAACAACTCTTGTACAACTGACTGGATGCCAACTTTGTGGCCTGTCTAAATTGGGTGTTGAGCGATATGAGACTACGGTTGTTTGTCATGTATATCTATTTTTTCATTCGAGGTCTTTGTTTTGTAAACCATTTAGGTATATGTTTAGCTACCCTTACACACAAACCACAATCAGTTCTCCCTATGTATGTGTGTCTATACGTACATGTAAGTTACCAAGCGCACTATGGTGTGATCCAATCATTACACAATGGTGTATGCGATTAGGATGAGCTTGTTTGGTATTGTTGGTAATCACATCCTTGGATTTTTCAATCAAAATAACGTCAGCAGAATAATATGTTTGCTTCATTGTTGATTTAAGCCTACGTTATGACATAAGGTTCTTTGAGTCACCTCTGAATGGTGAAAATATACAGACAGGTTTTTCAGGAGCTAGAAATATAATTAGCTTCAACATTCTATTACTAACGCTTTTTCAAGTATTTACAAACGTTCTTGGATTTCTATTCGATATCATTATTTTGCTTTAAAGAGTTTTATTTGATTCACTAGTGTCATTTGTGCGGATACGCTCAATCCTATTGAATAAACACTTAACTAAACCTCTTTCATAATATACCAGATAAAAACTATGAAAATGTAGATACTGCTAACTTCGTGTGGGTTTTTGTAGATAAAACGTTTGACTAAACTGTTCTTACTTACTTACTTACCCCCGTAACTCCTCGCAGAGGATCATAAGCAGCTCACCAGTATTCTCCATGTAACTTTATCATAAACAATATTTTCTAGCTGTTTGCAGTTGCTGTTCATTCTTTTGATATCTGCTTCCAATTCTTGACGCAGTGTGTACTTTGGCCGCCTTCTTTTCCGTCTCCCAACAGGATTCCATGTAATGCTTGTCTCGTGATGCAGTCTGATAATTTCCGCGATGTAGGTCCTATCCATCTCAAACGTCTTTTCTTAATTCCCCCTCCCCATAGTAGTATAGTTTCCGGCTAATGGACATTCAGTATCTTGCATATACAGTTATTAATAAATACTTGTACCCTTTTGAGGATGTTTGCAGTAGTTCTTCACGTTTTAGCTCCATACAAGCGAACTGTCGTAACGTTCGAATTGAAAAGTCTGACTCTGAGATTGACTGACAGTTTTTCTGACAACAGTTCGACGCTTATACACAGAAAATAGTCAACTTGATACTTGTCATTATCGTATAAAAATAAAAGACGCAAACATTGTCATTACAACCTAACTTAGAATACATGTTTGAATAACATTTTCCAAAATATAGAGTTACAAAGTGATGGGAACTGGACAGCCCATGATATTTAAAGAATGAGAAAGTCAGAGTGACATGAGTCACTAAAACAATACAGCATAGGAATGATCAAGCAGACCCACACTGGGGTAAGGAAACAAGAATTACAATACAGTAAGGCATTCATAAAAACATCGGAAATTAAAGTATGTAGAGTTTTATGATTGTCTGGAGTCATCTGAACTAGATATTGCAGATCCCACAGATTCAGATTGTGGATTAGCTGTAGCTAGGTTACAAGTAGCAGTTAGAAAACACTAGATGTCTCTTTTATTTTAGTATTGTGGTTCTCAGAATTATCTATTTATTAACTCACCAAAGATTGAACCCTGGAGCTTCAGGCCTCACTGTGCTTCGAAACTTAAGATCACTGAATTGCCTTTCAATGATTTGTAATTCAGACTTTAGTCAAATTAAGACCACTGGGTTAGCCAGCTTCCAACGGTTGATATTTCTAACTCAATCGATTCTCAATATTATTAAAGTAAATTGAATGTAAGATAACAATAATGTTTTGAAATAAAGAGTAGTTTAATACTTGGGATCTTATAGAAGGAAGGAAGTGACAAGATTTTAAGTATTACCACGGCTTGGTGTCTCCAACGAAAGCTACAGCAAGCGTGCTGACCCCAACCAGTTAGTCTTCGTCTGTTGATACGGCTCGAACTAACAGTCAAAAAATTCACAAATTGATACCACGTTACAGTTTGAAGCCACTTTCTTCATTCATTTAAACGTTTGTTTCGCAGTATGGTAAGTCGTGTTAACTATGACCCACTAAATATCTGCTTCTCCAAGTAAACCGTGTTAATTTAAACTATCGATATAGATTGTGTATTTATGTTAACTGATAATACATATTTTTTATTTAGTTCGTGACTGTTTTATTCCGTGTACTAGTTTAATGAATCCTACAGCTACAACAAATGCAGAAACTTAGGATTAGTGAGTTTTAATATATCAAGGCATTAATGCAATAACCAAATTACAATTAATAAGTGTAGCATAGCCCAAGAACATCAGTGTAGTAGTGGGTAAACAATTCGATGAAGTATATATGTCATTCAAACTAACGTAGATCCATTCATCATCATCATCGTCATCGTGAACGACAACAGGAACGTATTCTTCTCCTCCTCTTACCTGTGCTTTTTCATCTTCTCCCTCTTCCACTGCATCTGCTTCTTTTTTAGCTTCTTTTTCATCATTTTTACTATCTTCCTTATAACCAATTACAGCATTACTAATACCAACTGCGGTCTTACTCGTCATCATTTTCATCGTTATCAGGAACATAGAAAAACTATTCATCGTTCATGTTGTTTTATGTTCCATTATGAAGCTTCTTCTAGGAGATCTGACTCTACTACTACTACTACTACTACTACTACTAATAATAATAATAATAATAATAATAGTGTTGTTTTTCATGATGATAATGATGTTGGTGACTGTGGTGAGTTGATGAATTTGATGCGCAATACGACGACTCAGTTGAAGACTCAGCTCATAGGTAATAGGTAGATTTTAAAGATATTGTGGGGGGGGGTGATTATGACGAAGATGACAATGATAATGATAGTGATGATGATTAATATGATGATGACGACCATGAATGTCATAATGAGAATGATGAGTCTGATGACGATGACGCGTATTTTGAGTATGGTCGTGCTCACAATGACGATCATTATAATAAGAAGGTCACAGTGATGCAGTTAATTATGAAAGGATGTAGATTGTTAATTGGATACGATGTATGATGAAGACGATAATTATGATATTGATGAGGTCGATAATATCGACGATAGGGGTGATAATAATGGTAACGACGATAATCATGATAATAATGATGTTGATTGTAGTGATTACATTAACGATGACGATTATAAACTGACCATGATCTTAAACTTGGTATTCAAAAGGATATGATAACGAGGTTTATGATAATGTTGATGATGATCTTAGTGATTTTTTGATGATAAAATTTAAACAGTTGTTTAATTCGCAGTCACAAACGGTATCTTTCTTCTTTCAACTGTATTCAATATAGTAATTGCATTCGTATTCGTATTCGTAATAATAAGAATAGTCTTATTCTTAAACGTATAAGCCATAGATATATAAATTTAATTAAGACCTAATCGTTGTGGTACTCGTAGTTGCCATATTCATAATCGTATTTGTCTTAGTCTATATTTGTGTTTGTTGTTGTACGGGCATTTGATGTCATCGTGACCGTTGTAGTCGTTTCTCGCACAGAAATCGTTATTTTATTTATTGCTATAGTGCTATTGAACCGAGATATCGCAGTCACTAACGTAGTCGCATTAATCATTTTAGTCTCATTCGTATTATTAACGTCAGACATAGTCGCAGTAGTAGAGGTCACAGTTTTATTTTGAGAATCTAAAGAAGACTGACTATCTCCCAGAACAGTTTGCTGAAATGCTATTTCACTTGTTTTGGTTATATGTAATGTAAACATTTTGTTTTTATTATTATTACATCACTCTTGCCTTTATTTCTCGCTTGACACATTAACTGTTAGTATAATATTTCCCAACTCCGCCTGTAGCCCCTAGGGTTGCTGCCGGTCCCAAGCCCGGATAAAGGAGGAGGGTTGGGCATGGGGCTAGCAACCCCATCCCGTAAAACAACAAACGTGCTAAAAAACGCTAACCAGTAAAAACCTTTATAACCATTTTTACTCTGCCCTGGGAGTTGGAAGGTATGTTATGACGCCTCATGGTGAAAGCCGAGTTTCTGCGGAAGCCACGAGGCCGATGTCTCTTCTGACAACCAGAGCAACCATTAGTATAGGTACGTGGAATGTCCGCACGCTGTGGGAAACAGGGAGGACCATGCAAATAGCTGAAGAAATGAAAAGATACAACCTGAAGATACTTGGAATAAGCGAAACGCATTAATTGCAAGCTGGACAGCAACGGTTATCCTCGGGAAATGTGCTTTTATACTCCGGCCACGAAGAAGAAAACGCCCCACACACACAAGGAGTAGCATTGGTGTTATCCCAAGATGCATGGAAGTCTCTTATAAGATGGGAACCTCATGGACCTAGGATCATCACAGCATCCTTCAAGACGAAGAAGGAAGGGATTGCAATGAATGTCATCCAGTGCTACGCACCCACCAATGACAGCCATGAAGACGACAAAGACCAGTTCTATGCGAGGCTGCAGTCAATCATCGAGAAATGTTCAGCCAAGGACCTGACCATTCTAATGGGCGACTTCAACGCCAAGGTCGGAGTGGATAACACCGGGTATGAAGACATCATGGGACAACATGGACTGGGAGAAAGGAATGATAACGGTGAGAGGTTTGTGAACTTATGTGCCTTCAACAAAATGATTATAGGTGGCACCATTTTCTCCCACAAACGTATACACAAAATTACATGGGTTTCACCGGACCACATTACGGAGAACCAAATCGACCACATCTGCATCAATAAGAAGTTTAGAAGGACCATGGAAGACGTAAGAGCAAGAAGAGGAGCCGACATAGCTTCAGATCACCATTTGGTGGTAACTAAAATGAAACTGAAGCTGAGGAAGCACTGGACAACTGGAGCAGCAGTATTACACAAGTTTAATACAGCCTTTCTCCGTGATACTAACAAACGCAACGAATTCAAATTATTTTTCAGCAACAAGTTCCAGGCATTTCATAATCTACTAGAAAAAGTTGGAACTAATATGGAAGACAACTGGAAAGAGATTAAGGGAACAATAACCTCAACATGTCAGGAGGTTTTGGGTCTCAAGAAACAACACCAAAAAGAGTGGATTTCTGTTAGAACTCTGGACAAGATCCAAGAAAGGAGGAACAGAAAGACAGCGATCAATAACAGTCGGACAAGAGCAGAGAAAGCCAAGGCACAGGCCGAATACACCGAAGTCGACAAGCAAGTGATGAGGAGCATCAGGTTGGATAAACGAAAATTTGTTGAGGACCTAGCAATGACAGCGGAAAAAGCTGCAAGAGAAGGAAATATGAGGCTCTTATACGATACAACGAAGAAGTTAGCTGGGAAATTCAACAAGCCAGAACGGCCAATCAAGAACAAGGCTGGCAAACCAATCACTGAAGTGCATGAACAACGGAACAGGTGGGTAGAGCACTTCCAAGAACTCTTGAATAGACCAGCCCCACTGAACCCACCAGTCATCGAAGCAGCAACCACGGATCTCCCTATAAGCACAGACCCACCAACAGTCGAAGAAATCAAAATGGCCATCAGACAGCTCAAGAGTGGCAAGTCAGCAGGACCAGACAACATACCAGCAGAGGCACTGAAGACAGATATAGAAGCAACTTCAAAGATACTCCACATTCTCTTCAGGAAGATTTGGGAGGAAGAACAAGTTCCAGCAGACTGGAAAGAAGGGTACCTCATCAAGATACCAAAGAAAGGCGATCTCAGCAATTGTGAGAACTACAGAGGCATTACTCTACTTTCAGTACCAGGAAAGGTCTTCAACAGAGTGTTATTGAACAGATTAAAGGACCCAGTCGACGGCCAACTCCGAGATCAACAGGCTGGATTCCGTAAAGATCGATCATGTACCGATCAAATCGCTACTCTACGGTTCATTGTTGAACAATCAATTGAATGGAATTCACCACTTTACATCAACTTCATCGACTATGAAAAGGCATTCGACAGCGTGGATAGGAGAATATTATGGAGCCTTCTACGAAATTACGGCGTACCCGAGAAGATAGTCAACATCATACGAAATTCTTACGACGGACTACATTGTAAAATCGTCCATGGAGGTCACCTCACAGATTCATTCGAAGTGAAGACCGGTGTCAGACAAGGCTGCTTACTCTCGCCCTTCCTCTTCCTACTGGTCATCGACTGGATCATGAAGACTGCAACATCTGAAGGCACTCTCGGAATACAATGGACAACATCGACGAAACTAGATGACTTGGACTTTGCAGATGACCTAGCTCTTCTTTCTCACACACAACATCTAGTGCAGAAGAAGACCAACAATATAGCAGCAGCCTCAGCAGCAGTAGGCCTCAACATACACAAAGGGAAAAGCAAGATCCTTCGATACAAAACAGCAAACACTAACCCAATTACACTTGACGGAGAAATTCTGGAAGACGTTGAAACCTTTACATATTTGGGCAGCATCATCAACAAACAAGGAGGGTCTGATTCGGATGTGAAGGCGCGGATTGGTAAGGCACGGGCAGCATTTCTACAACTGAAAAACATCTGGAACTCAAACCAACTGTCAGTCAATATAAAAGTCAAAATTTTCAACACAAATGTGAAGACAGTCCTGTTGTATGGAGCTGAAACTTGGAGAACTACGAAAAGTATCCTTCAGAAGATACAAGTATTTATAAACAACTGTCTGCGTAGGATTCTTCGGATTTTTTGGCCAGATACCATCAACAACAACCTTCTGTGGCAGAGAACTAATCAACTTCCAGTTGAGGAAGAAATTAGGAAAAGACGCTGGAAATGGATTGGACACACACTCAAACTGTGTCACAAGACAAGCACTAACTTGGAATCCTAGAGGCCAAAGAAAGACAGAAAGACCCAGGAACACAATGCGTCGGGAATTGGAAACAGACATGAAGAGAATGAACAGCACTTGGGAAGAGCTAGAACGGAAAGCCCAGGACAGAGTTGGCTGGAGAATGCTGGGTGGCGGTCTATGCTCCACTTGGAGTAACAGGCATTGATATATAATATTTCCCATTTATGAAGTATACTTAACAAATTGTGTATTCCCTACTCCAATTCGCTATCACTGTCGATTTTATTGATGGTATTTTCCTAATTGTTTGACTGTGTGGTTATGTTTTACATATATATGAAATGCTTGAAATACAGTCTAATTCGGCTGATTGATTCATCGGTTATGTGTTTGCCGATTCTAGCCTGGTACTGAGTAGGCATCAAAGCAGGCGTAAGGGCATCAACTTGACAGTCAAATTTATCATTGATTGCAGCAAGTGGCTCGCACAAGGTCTTTTCATATCTGATCAACCGTCAACCGTGATCGGTTCGAACTTTCCATCACATCATGCAGTCGTTAACGTAGTGTCATTAAACGTACTTTTCGCAGTCATAGTTGTAAACGTAGATGATCATGATGTTTTGGATAATGATGAAGATAACAGTGAGTAAGATGCTGAGGATAATACTGACGGCGATAACCGAAATGAGGATGATCAGTTTAAAAATGTCAATAACGTTGAGGAGGATGAGTATAATGACGATGAAGATGATGATAAATTTGACGATAAGGATAATGATGAAGACGATAACAAAGGTGACGACTGGAATGTTAATGCTGAGGATGCTCTGGATGTAACAGTAATAATAACAGTAGTATTTATTACTATTATTGAAATTATTATGAGAGTGATGATGTGATTGATGTTTAGGATGGTGGTGAGAATCTCAAAGATAATGATGATGAGGAGGAGGTGTATGAAGACGATGATCGTAAGGAATATATCAAGGTTAGTGATGAGAAGGGATGACAATTATTATGGGGAAAATGATGACGACTGTATTGATATTGATGTTTTGGTAAAGTTGTATGGGATGCCTGTGATGATTTTGATGATAGAGCTAAATATGACATCGTTGACAATGTATATGATGATGATCTCAGTAAGAATGTTGATTATGGTGTCAAACATGATGTAGTTCATGATGAAGTTGTTGACAACGATGTTAATATGATGATTTTGGTTATGATGTAGATAACAATGTTGATAATTATATTTAAGAAGCCGTTGATGATGACTTTAGTGACGGTGAAATTTATTATGACATTAATGATGATGAATTTTATGATGTCGCTGAAGGAGTTAATAATTTCGTAGTAGTAGTCGTCGTACTTGCATTTACACAGTGTCAGTTTTTGTAGTCTTCGTCGTAGTCCTGGTAGACGTAATATTAGTCGTATGTGTAGTAGCATCAAATGTAGTGATAACAGTTGTCGTAGTCATCGACGTAATCTTAGATGCATTCACATTGGTAGTAGTTGTCGAGGTCAGTGTCGTTCTCGTGGTATTCGCAGTCATGTACGACCTGGCTGCTGTCGTAGTGATCTTAGTAGTAATACGACAACCGCGTATGCGATGACGAAACAATTACTTTAATCAATAAATCTACGACTAATACAAACACAATGAATTCGAAATCTAAGTCTACGGCAAGCATTTGGAATATGAACACGAATAATTCAACTGACAACATCAACACACCGTACTGCTACCAATGCAATTACTACCTTTGCTGCTACTGCCATCGCTGCTACTACTACTACTACTATTGACACTACTGATAGTATTACTAATATTACCACCAACGCTACGTCGAGATCGAATTCTCTGTCATTCCTTTTGTCTATTAGATTCACCTGATTAGTTTCTCGTCCCCCCCTTCCCCATAGCTGCTCGGCCCCGTCGTCAGACCTGAGATTTGCTTCTTTTGTATTATCGTTCTCCAAACAACCTGCCTATCATGGCAGCACCTTAAGGAATGAATAATTCAGCCAGTATAGGTCACTTAGGTTATTAAGAAAGACAAGCCCGACCACCGTGTCAAGGTGGCAGAAACGGCCTTTACCTACTGATATACACCTATAAACTTACTGGTCAGGGCCATAACTACGACTACTAAAAAAGTGACAACTAATACTACCTCTTTTAATAGTAGTATTGTTAGTGGTAGTAGTAGGAGTGGTGAATGTATTGTAAGTAGTATTATTAGTAGTACTATACACAACATTATTCAAGTATACATGAGATTTGTAATTAATCAATCACAGTATTTGTATATTATAATTTATTAATCAAATTGTTTTTAATTGACAAAATTAATTCTTTCCACTTCTTTACCTTATTTCTTCGTCATTTATGGGTTCTTTTAATAATAATCTTCATTAATAACAACAACATCGTCATCATGACGACTACCAGCATGAGTCGCCGTACTTATTTCATCCATTTATCATCATATTACTAATGTATGTATGTAATAAATTCCCATAGTACTAATGATATAAAGGTGATAATACTAGTAGTATCAAGATTGTTGATAGCATTTTCAATATCAATTTTTATTTAAAACAAAATCTTGTTAGCTGTGAACTACCCTAGAACAGTTTATCAACTAATTTAAATCATGAAGTCATAGATACTTATAGAAGATTAATCAACAACACACGCTTAGTCAGCCTTTATGACTTTGATTTCCTAGGACTAAAGTAATGGGGATTTGGCCCTATCAACATCAATCTGTGACGAGTTCAATCAATTAAAACTTAATACCAATCTTTAAAAACCACCTTAATTCAATTACAATGATCAGCTTACTGGTAACTAACTTCAAGAAGTCCCTGAAGCTCTATTGAGTTGGGAGTGAAACAATTATCACTGATGACAACAGATAATTGTCGCTCTATATCACAAATTGACTGAGGCGGGAATTTCATGATTACATGACGGTTTAGTGGTAAATGGCGTTGAGTGCCCGTCAACCTGAAGCCCCTGGGGTGGAATATGGAATGCTCATGGCTGAGTAGTCCTATTCTAGGACAAAAAAGGTGTTCAGCACACCTTGGTATTCAGTAGCGTATAAACAACATTATTATGTGGCGAATTTAACCAACCAAAATTAATTTTCTGTTTAATCAGTGCGCAACACATGTGTTTAGAGAATGTATAATGATATCTAGTAAGTACTATTAATGAGATAATGAATGATAATAATGCGGTAAAGTGCATATTTACACTAATGTTACCACTAACTATCACTACTACTACTTACCATTTCTCCATACCTATTTAGGATGTTTTCCATTTCTAGGTACATGCCTAATTCAACTCTCATATCTACTACTAATGATATTGACATTATTGAGAATACGAGCAGTTAAAGAAGATTATGCTAATGAATACTGAGACTGTGACAACTAATGCTCTATGTCGAATGGGTTCTGTTACTACTAATCGGTTTTTAATGTTTTATCTTCTTCCTTGTGTCTAGTTTTAATACTTTTTATTATTTACTACATTACATCATTCAGATTTTATTGTCTTTAATTTTCTGACTAGTGATTTCTTGTGGTCTACATTATGCCTATTGTAATTGCTAACGATTTTCCTATTTGTTCTATACGTAACCGTATATGCATGTATCGTATGCTGTTATGCATCTTTGATAATTCTTACTTAGTCTACTTCTACATAACACTTTTTCGACATTTTAATCTGATGCATTTATACTAAATATTTATGGCATGTAATATTAACAACAGTACATCATACAACTTCGGAGATGATGCTAAAAAGCTGTTATGATTAAAATTTACAACCAATTAATTGATATAACCTTACGAGCACGAAATTGCAGTGGTAAACGCCAATACCTAGTTAGTCCCTGTACATTTGTCTGATGCTCACTCAATCCCAGGCCAGAATAGGAAGAACACAAACCGATGAATTAACCAGACGAAGCATATGATATTTCAAGGATTCTTTTATACATACACAGATAAAATCACACAATCAGTCAATTTTGGAATTTGACATCAATACAAAACAATTGAGACAGTAGTAGTGAATTGAAGTTATGTGTACACAATCAATTAACAACTAAAGCAACCAAAATAGTCTTCTAAAAAATAGCTCCGGAAGTTAGTTATTCTTCTCGAATCGTCCAAAATAAAACATAACAGTCTGAAACCTTTCGTAGCAGCCGTCAACAGTTACTTGTGGTTTCTATGGCAGCTATTAACTATTAAATATTTGATTGGATATATCACAAATTGATGTTGGAAGGGTACCATTGACAACAGGGGAACACTGGACAGCTGTTTCGTTCTAGTGTGGAACTCTCCAGCAGTGTGCACCCACGATTCCGCATCAGGGGCTTCAGGTGCGCACTGCTGAAGAGCTCCACACTAGAACGAAACAGCTGTTCAGTGCTCCCTTGTTGTCAATGGTACCCTGCCAACATCAATTTGTGATATATCTAATCAAATCAAATAACCAATCTCCACAAAAATAACCATCCCAATTGAACTATTAAGTATTTATTGATCGAACTATCCATATGTCACCACACGTAATAATCTACGCAGATGATAAGCAATCATTCTGTTATTTGTGATTCATAAATAACGAATAAATTCTACTTTGATGCTTCGGATACTATATTTTAAAGGAAAATTAAGACTAAAACCGTTCACATCTCGGAGTTTTTTCCTAGTTGTGAACTAATGGAATTATTTAAGTTGGATTGTAACTGGCAAAGCAGAATCCAGGACTCGCGTTTCGTGCTATTTGGGGACTCATCGCTGGATGCACCTGCATCCCAATGTTGATGTTCACACTAGAAGATTATGCTAATGAATACTGAGACTGTGACAACTAATGCTCTATGTCGAATGGGTTCTGTTACTACTAATCGGTTTTTAATGTTTTATCTTCTTCCTTGTGTCTAGTTTTAATACTTTTTATTATTTACTACATTACATCATTCAGATTTTATTGTCTTTAATTTTCTGACTAGTGATTTCTTGTGGTCTACATTATGCCTATTGTAATTGCTAACGATTTTCCTATTTGTTCTATACGTAACCGTATATGCATGTATCGTATGCTGTTATGCATCTTTGATAATTCTTACTTAGTCTACTTCTACATAACACTTTTTCGACATTTTAATCTGATGCATTTATACTAAATATTTATGGCATGTAATATTAACAACAGTACATCATACAACTTCGGAGATGATGCTAAAAAGCTGTTATGATTAAAATTTACAACCAATTAATTGATATAACCTTACGAGCACGAAATTGCAGTGGTAAACGCCAATACCTAGTTAGTCCCTGTACATTTGTCTGATGCTCACTCAATCCCAGGCCAGAATAGGAAGAACACAAACCGATGAATTAACCAGACGAAGCATATGATATTTCAAGGATTCTTTTATACATACACAGATAAAATCACACAATCAGTCAATTTTGGAATTTGACATCAATACAAAACAATTGAGACAGTAGTAGTGAATTGAAGTTATGTGTACACAATCAATTAACAACTAAAGCAACCAAAATAGTCTTCTAAAAAATAGCTCCGGAAGTTAGTTATTCTTCTCGAATCGTCCAAAATAAAACATAACAGTCTGAAACCTTTCGTAGCAGCCGTCAACAGTTACTTGTGGTTTCTATGGCAGCTATTAACTATTAAATATTTGATTGGATATATCACAAATTGATGTTGGAAGGGTACCATTGACAACAGGGGAACACTGGACAGCTGTTTCGTTCTAGTGTGGAACTCTCCAGCAGTGTGCACCCACGATTCCGCATCAGGGGCTTCAGGTGCGCACTGCTGAAGAGCTCCACACTAGAACGAAACAGCTGTTCAGTGCTCCCTTGTTGTCAATGGTACCCTGCCAACATCAATTTGTGATATATCTAATCAAATCAAATAACCAATCTCCACAAAAATAACCATCCCAATTGAACTATTAAGTATTTATTGATCGAACTATCCATATGTCACCACACGGTAATAATCTACGCAGATGATAAGCAATCATTCTGTTATTTGTGATTCATAAATAACGAATAAATTCTACTTTGATGGCTTCGGATACTATATTTTAAAGGAAAATTAAGACTAAACCGTTCACTCTCGGAGTTTTTTCCTAGTTGTGAACTAATGGAATTATTTAAGTTGGATTGTAACTGGCAAGCAGAATCCAGGACTCGCGTTTCGTGCTATTTGGGACTCATCGGCTGGATGCACCTGCATCCCAATGTTGATGTTCACACTGAGATTCGAATTCAGTCAGCTTTAGGAAAATACAAGCTTATCCTAATTAATGGAATTATTAATTCAAGGTCACATTTATGCAGTACCACTATTCGGGTAGATTAGAAAAGATTACTTGACCTCCTATCTTTACCCCTGGAGACTAGATGCACCAGTACTAACCATTTTAAAATAAATTACCATTTATTTGTTTGTCCCTTTTATTGATACCCGTCTCATACACTATCTTTTTTCGAAAAAATGTAATCGACACGTCAAGTTCAATTTGATATCCTTTAGTGCGTATCTGAAAACCCTAGCTTTACTCCTCGACTGTCAGTGATCTTCAGACTACTTAAAATGTAACTGCACTATGTTCTTTTGTTTTTATCTGGGTATATTCATTTATAGTCAGTATAGTAAGCTCCGTGTTTCTTGTTTTCACTTATTTAAGTCGTTCTGAGTGAGAATAATGAGTCGACAGATAAATACCTTGTATGAAAGGTACTACAAATTACTATGATTAGCGTTTTAAAGTGAATTATGTCAAAAATCAACTTCATTAGTTAACACCGCAGAATGCGTTTTTATAAACAAACATGACGTATGGAATCTAATTTATCTTCATCGATTGAGATGGATGGGACACATGTTACGTATACCTAATCACCGCCTAGCTCGACGGGTTACTGACTGATATGAGTAGGAAGGAATGAAGCTAGTGGCAGCCAAACAGAAACATGGTACTAGTTCACGAAGTCACTGACTGAGCCATGTTGGTAGATGCGGACTACCTAGTTGGGTTCTGAGCGAGTCTTGTAACAACTGGCTAGATACTCTGGATGAGGTGGCCAAGAATCAATCACAGTGACATAGGAGTAAATAAGAATTATCTCACACCTTTCTTTCTACGAACAAGCTCTTTCTTCCTGGACCATATTTTATATGTACACTGCTTTATTATTATGATCATCACTGAATTAACTACTACTCTCACTAATTTGGTGTTAATCATGATGTGTTGCTAAGGTATTGTAACTTGGACCGATGCATATGTACGCCAGGTTCCCCGATGTACTTAAATGCATATATACTCCCAGGACGGCATTAATTTGCTAAAATATCGTCTAATTGATAATGAAGTAATAGTAACTATTTCATGAAATGCTTTGGTAACATTTAGATATCAATCACATATGAAGCACCAGCCGTGATATATCAGCCTGCATGTTAGTTTGGATGTAGCTTACGAAACCAACAACAGTAATATGTTTGGATACACAATGTTTCCTTCTAAACATCATCCCTACGGCTATTGGCATTTCTTCTATTTCCATACGACGGGAGAAAGGAGGTGATATGATCGATATGTATGACCAAGTGATTGATGCAAACGTGTCCGCACGTAGTCACAATAACGAACGGCAATGAGAGTTTATAGCTAGTCACTGTACATCTGCCCGATGCCTACTTAGTCCCAAGCCGGAAATAAGAGAACAGAAGATTGACGAACCAACCAGACAGAATTAAATTATATTTCAAATATTCCTTAACATATACACAAAACCTGACCACACAGTCAACCAATTCGAAAACTAACATTAATAGGGGTAATAGTGAGTTTGAACTGGAGTAACGTATTCACAATCAATTAACCGTAGTTCATAAATGAGAAATGATGTACTAATAGTTAATGCGTTAAACTGGAGGATAGAGTAAGGGCAATGTGATAATGACAGGAACAAAATACTCACTTTGTATACAGTAAAAAATAATAAAATAGTCTATAAAAACCGTTCTCGAAGACAATCAATCTCTAGATGCCCAGCATGTCAGAAACCAATGAATTGATAACACAGTTCTGCTATTTCTTCAAACGGATTACAAACAGCTGAGACGTCAACAATCTAGTAACTGATGGTCTGGTAGCCACTGATGAGATAATAAATCTCATACATATACACTTACATCATTTAGTATATCAGTTGTACATCATTCAAAATGTGATTGTTACTATCTTTTTATACAGTTATGCCAACTTCTTTTTGGAGTTTCTATTGAAGTGATTACTCGAGGAATTCAACGTTTGTCTTCTATTGAATAAACAAATAACTAGCACTGTCCTACTTTTCCATAATTTACACACATCTAACTGGACTAAGTGAAGAATCTACAGACATAGAACAAAGGAACGTAATAAAATCCACTTTAGAGCGGTTGTCAATTCAAATCTACAAGTATTAATCATTTCATCTATAAACTAATATGATCCAGTGCTTACTGATTTTCAATGGTATCCTGATAACATCAATCTATTATATATTCAATTAGTTAAAAATTAATTTTAATTAAAGTAATTCATTGTAAAGTTTCAATTAATTCATCAGATTGAATTAAATCACTGGAAATTCACAGTAAATAAAATGTAATTTCTTTCAAGCAACAGATATATAGATGCTACTAGTGAACACTTCTGAGAAATGAAGTTTGAATCTTCTATTCAAAAATAAGTAATATGTTGAGAAAAATGATTGTTAGTACATTTGGTTAGATGTATCATTCTTTAGAAACAGACAATGTATACATTGAAGACGGTGTAAAACAAGAGGCAAGAAAATCAAATAAAAGACAACAAAATACTAATTAGTCTGGCTATTTAACTTAAAATATTAAACCTAAATGGAAAAACAGAAAAAGAATGAGGTCATACTAAGGAAACCGGCCTGTAACTGGATTTTATGTGTGACATAGATGAAAGTATTCAAACATGTTGACTCAAGAGCTCTCTGGATAGAAAATTTGACACTGAGAAAGTGCACAATCCGTCTGTCAAACTAGTACTCACGGTGAACTAAAGTTAAAATAGGATGATGAAGCATACAATATGTATAACAATTTAGCTACAGTTGTGGCGGTAGTAACATGTTCGTATTTAGTGGGTTTAGTGAATATTCATTAATATGTTAATTTGATGCCACAAATTAATTTTAATTAATCCAACCTTGATCACTAGGAAGAACTGGACAGCCGCTTCGTTCTAGTGTGAGACTCGTCGTCAATACGCAATCATAACCCCACCAAAGATCGAATCCAGGACCCTCTGCTTCTGAGGCGAGCGCTTTATCGCTAGACCATCGGATCGGCTCCCAACAGTTGGTATTTCTGATCTTGTCAATTCGTGATACGTTTGTGCAATCTCATCTATTTCCATTAGTAGGTTAATGCCTCACACCCAACATTGTTGGACTTAACTGGTCGCGTCTCCTCACTCTAACTCCAGGAATTACCTTGAGAAGTTAGCCACTAGTGGGGTAATTATAAATAGAATTAGAAATATCAACCGTTGACAGCTGACTCAGTGATCTGACAGTAAGGCGTATTGTATGGAGCCATGCTCCATGGTTTGGTCGCTGTTAGGGTTGTGGATGCGCATTGACGACGAGTCTCACACTAGAACGAAGCGGCTGTCCAGTTCTTCCTAGTGATCAAGGTTGGATTAATTAAAATTAATTTGTGGCATCAAATTAACATATTAATGAATATTCACTAAACCCACTAAATACGAACATGTTACTACCGCCACAACTGTAGCTAAATTGTTATACATATTGTATGCTTCATCATCCTATTTTAACTTTAGTTCACCGTGAGTACTAGTTTGACAGACGGATTGTGCACTTTCTCAGTGTCAAATTTTCTATCCAGAGAGCTCTTGAGTCAACATGTTTGAATACTTTCATCTATGTCACACATAAAATCCAGTTACAGGCCGGTTTCCTTAGTATGACCTCATTCTTTTTCTGTTTTTCCATTTAGGTTTAATATTTTAAGTTAAATAGCCAGACTAATTAGTCTGGCTATTTAACTTAAAATATTAAACCTAAATGGAAAAACAGAAAAAGAATGAGGTCATACTAAGGAAACCGGCCTGTAACTGGATTTTATGTGTGACATAGATGAAAGTATTCAAACATGTTGACTCAAGAGCTCTCTGGATAGAAAATTTGACACTGAGAAAGTGCACAATCCGTCTGTCAAACTAGTACTCACGGTGAACTAAAGTTAAAATAGGATGATGAAGCATACAATATGTATAACAATTTAGCTACAGTTGTGGCGGTAGTAACATGTTCGTATTTAGTGGGTTTAGTGAATATTCATTAATATGTTAATTTGATGCCACAAATTAATTTTAATTAATCCAACCTTGATCACTAGGAAGAACTGGACAGCCGCTTCGTTCTAGTGTGAGACTCGTCGTCAATACGCAATCATAACCCCACCAAAGATCGAATCCAGGACCCTCTGCTTCTGAGGCGAGCGCTTTATCGCTAGACCATCGGATCGGCTCCCAACAGTTGGTATTTCTGATCTTGTCAATTCGTGATACGTTTGTGCAATCTCATCTATTTCCATTAGTAGGTTAATGCCTCACACCCAACATTGTTGGACTTAACTGGTCGCGTCTCCTCACTCTAACTCCAGGAATTACCTTGAGAAGTTAGCCACTAGTGGGGTAATTATAAATAGAATTAGAAATATCAACCGTTGACAGCTGACTCAGTGATCTGACAGTAAGGCGTATTGTATGGAGCCATGCTCCATGGTTTGGTCGCTGTTAGGGTTGTGGATGCGCATTGACGACGAGTCTCACACTAGAACGAAGCGGCTGTCCAGTTCTTCCTAGTGATCAAGGTTGGATTAATTAAAATTAATTTGTGGCATCAAATTAACATATTAATGAATATTCACTAAACCCACTAAATACGAACATGTTACTACCGCCACAACTGTAGCTAAATTGTTATACATATTGTATGCTTCATCATCCTATTTTAACTTTAGTTCACCGTGAGTACTAGTTTGACAGACGGATTGTGCACTTTCTCAGTGTCAAATTTTCTATCCAGAGAGCTCTTGAGTCAACATGTTTGAATACTTTCATCTATGTCACACATAAAATCCAGTTACAGGCCGGTTTCCTTAGTATGACCTCATTCTTTTTCTGTTTTTCCATTTAGGTTTAATATTTTAAGTTAAATAGCCAGACTAATTAGTATTTTGTTGTCTTTTATTTGATTTTCTTGCCTCTTGTTTTACACCGCCTTCAATGCATACATTGTCTGAAAAGTCCAGTGCTTCCTGGTGAGCAATGGTTGTCTAGTTCAAATCAACTCGTGATATCGAATTAACACTCGAAAATGTTCACAACACTCAATAACAATCTACTAGCATGGTTAGAAAGAAGAGTCACTAGATTACTAAATAGGACTAACTTTTTTTCACGTGGTAGATAGTATCGATATGAAGGCGTCACTAGTTGTATGCGGAGTAGCTCACAATCTGTTCCGAAAGACAGGTAAATCAAGTCTATCATTCATAGCTTCAGTTATCGTGATCAAACCAATATATCTTAATGAAGTGCATTAAGTCACTTTGTTGAACTTGACCAACAATAACATCACGCAATATATAGGCTACCTATTATTCAAATTACACGGCCAAGATTGGTTTTACTGTGGTAATAACCGTTAATACTCCTTAGGTGTTACTTATTGTGCATAATACAACAAATAACTCCTATTTGATATAATGAATATTTCAATTAGCTATTCTATTCTTCTATTGAGAGTTATGACATAGACTAATAAATGATATACCGAGTACCTAAAGGATAGTAACTAACTTTCCGAACTGTTTTTCAGAAGACTATTTTGTTTATTTTGAGTATATGTAAGTCGATTATTTTACACCTATTTTTGTTATGTTCCCATCACCCTAACCTCCAATTAGACCTACTTGTTAATCAGGAGCTATGATCAATTAATCATTTACCTGTATTCTTAGTCCTTAGTCATTATTGTTCCCGTTTTGTATAAATGTGATTCTCCCTATTGGTGTGTTGTGCGGTCAGGTTTTATGTATATATAAAGGAATGTTTGAAACATAATATGATTCTGTTCGGTTGGTCTAGTGTCTTGGATTCTTATATCTCCGGCTTGGAATGAGTAGGCATAGGACAGAAGCGCAGTGATCGACTAGGCACTCTATTAACGTTGGATAATTTGATCAGTTTTTATTACATAATAACAATAAATTGTGAAAGTGGCTGAACTGTTCGAACCATTAACTTCCTTAAGGGCCCGACTTACAAACATCGACTGTAATAACTATTAATGATAGAACTGTTGTTTTGTTTCAGTAACTACATATCCATTTGTAAAATACATTAACAAGTCAATTGGATTAAGCTAACTTCCCAAAATGACAATGCATGTGAACTCTATTAGGTTCTGCGTCAATTAATCTTGATTAGTTGGTAATCACATATTTGGCACAAAAACTGAAGTAATAAATTTATTACGTTGATTCTAAAGTAAACTACATATTTTTTCCAGATGGAATATATTTTAGAGTTTTGTAGAACCCACATCGCAACTGAGAAAAGCATGATATTCAAGAGTGATATAAAGTGAAAATTAGAAATCTGTGGCCAGATTCACTGGTCTATGATTAGAGACAAGTTATTTCCCCCCCCCCTCTTCTTAAAAATAGGACTGATTAAAGCATCCATTCAATGTTTTAGGAAAGGGACACACTGAACAACTCTGAGGGGAGTTCAAAGATGATCTCAACTAGCCATGACAACAGTCGAAGATGCAGGCCGTCAGCGACTGGTGACTTATATAGTTTTAAGCTACTATGCAATGTACAATGGTAACTTACTTGAAATATAATTGCTATGGTTAAGCGAAGTCTCGAGACCGGTATCCTTCGAATGAAACTCGCAAAAGTACGTTGATAACTATTCTTTATATCCGTCCGATCCAACTAAAATGTCCGGGTTATCACTCAACCGTAGTGCAGGCACTCTGTCATTTCATTTTGTCGTTCTCTTAATATACTAAAACACTCGCTTTGTACAGGTACGAGCGTCATATGCCAATTGTCTTTTGTAGGTAGTGCAAAACCTAGATGTAGCTATCCTACATTGGCCCGTGACCTTGCGGTACTTGAATGCCTCATAACAGATAATCCCGATAGATGTTTTCTACATCGTATTAGCTTTAGAATGTTCGCATAAATCTGGGGAAGACGATGCGACAATTTACGGGGAATTAACCATGCAACGAGCGGTTTCGTAGCCTTCCCGAATGTTGCTTTGGATAAACTCCATATTTTCCTAATGACTGATTTGCATTATTCGATCAATCAGCTGACATAGCACAATTCCTCATTGCCGAAATATCTACTCATTACATATTGGAACGAGAGAATAGATTCGAATTCTATACGATGTGTTCCAACCTAAAAATGCAATAATATATGATCGCTGTTTGCCAGCGCAGATAGGGATAAGATATCTGAGACATCACCACATTAAGTAAATATTAAGTTCAATAATGATGGTTCATGTTCCAAATCAAGACTATAGTGAAGACTAGTTAATTGTAGGCTGCTATCGAAATATCCAACTGTTATGACATGAAGAAAGGAAGGAGGAGGGGATGATTTGGTTGGTGGACGAGAACACCAATAAGATGCGTTCCTAGTTGAGAATGTGCGATTGACCTAAGCCCACTCACCCCCCCCCAAGCCGATAATAAGACAACCAGAACTGAGAACAGGAAGACGGAAAGAGCAAGAGCTGAGAACCGAGAACGTATTATATTTTAATCATGCCTTTATATATACATAGAGTCAGACCACAAAGTGAAATAATCAAGAATCTAACATTTGTACAGAACAAATGGAAGAGTGGTGGTGAATGTTACAACTTGTACACAATTGACTAAGCATAGTTCATAGTAAATAAACAATATACTAAGGACAAATATACAAAACGAGAGAACCGGGCAAGGGGAACGTAACAGTCATAGAAATGTAATCTTTGCATTGTCCACAGTAATAATAATTGAAATAATCTTCTAAAGCACAGTTCCCGAAGATAGTCAATCTTCATTAGGTGCCCGGCATATCACCAACCTGGGTTGTGAGATTTGTCCAACTGATGTGGTCCCTTAAAGTCCTACAGAGATAAGACACTTGTAAATCTCGTTCCATGTGCAGATATGGAACATAACGAAATCATCCCCAAGAAAGTTTGAACTCCGACGTATTGCCCCTGTGGTTACCAAACCAGTCTTAAGTTTTTAGCTAGTTACTTCACATTTGTCTGTCTCATGCTTTTGAAGTACTCGACTGCAAGCATGAAAGGTCTATGACGTATGTTAGTCCTTCCCCCATCTTGTCGATTACGGGCCCTGTCAATTTTAACACAGATATAACCGGAAACAAATGGGGTAAAATCCACATATAGCGTGAACCATGTTTCCATGAGAGCAATCATATCGGGTCTGGTTTCTGCCACGAGGAGACTCAATCCAGACAATTTGTCCCCTAAACTGCGTATATAAGTATAAAAAAACATTACGGGTATCTGAATTGTTACTAGCTTTGCCCATAAAAGTCTTAGAGGAATTGGTTCCCAAGATCTCACCACGTGAAAAAGCTCAATTTTTAGGTATTCCCACTTTATTCTGAAGCCGCCTTTTAATGTGATCTTTGAGGGGTCATTCTGGCCGGATACGCAAGGGTCACTTGCTGAATTTGTGAGCAATATTCAACACTATGCTGTTACTTATCTACTACTCAACAAGGTTTTTTTGCCACTCTTATAGTTTGCGTTTCACCATCGACCCACTCTCGAATCAAACCACTTGCATAATATAACCACTCCGTATTGTTTACGGTAATGCATGTTGGATAGCGGATTCAACTAATCTGAGGTAATGAGTGTGATATTTGAGAGGCTGTGAATAAACCGATGATTGAACATCTTTGGTTTATAGGCACGTTTCGAATGCTACAGCTACGTAATAGATACGAGACTCAGTCGTCGTTTGATGAACTGAAGTTGCAACGTGTCAACACAGTTAATTAATACACCTGCCTACTGAACTAAAATTAACATTAATATCGGTATCTCAAGAACAAAAAGTATTGACGTTTTGAAAAGTAGTGTAGGTTTATCTTCCGATTCTCTACCATTACTAAGATTCTGATAATATTAATGAAAATCAAGAAACATGCTTATTTCCAAAAGACATACTTAAATTTAAATGCATAATCGCTTAGACCCACTTAAGAGACAACCTAGTCAACGATGGTTTCTCGTTCCAATATCCGAATAGGTTGTAGTAAATACTATATATGTTCAGATAATTTAACTGAATTAAAAGTACGTTATGACCAGGATACGGAAATAAATGAATACTGGCTCTGGCATAGTTGAAGTGTTAACTATCGCACTGTAGACCACCAGATAGTTAGGTTGCATTAAAAAAGCAAACTATTTACTTCCTCACAAAACGTACTGCTGAATATTGTCCATACCCTACATTATTTCTCTGTCATTCGGCAATGTTGTTTTTCTTCGTTATCATTTCACGTGGTGACGTAGTCTTAATTTCAACTTATTTATAGTCAGTTTATGCCACAAGAGGCGCAAATTGGTAAATGTCAATCGGGCTTTCTGAATCTGCGCTGAGATTTCGTCAGACACTGACCCACCAGAGGTGATGAGACTTCCGAGATAAGTGAAGTGGTCAACGCATTCAATTACTTCACACTCTATAATTAATCTAGGTGAGAAAGCAAACCAGTCCTAGAGTAACATTTTGCATTTAGAAGGGGAGAACATCTCTAATATACTTGCATTGTTACTCAAGGTGCTCAGGAGACTGCATATTGTCAGCATCTTCACCGAATAGGACTGTATCGTCTGCATATTCTAAGTCGACGAGAGGACCTCCTGGAAGGAGATTAATTTCTGGAGAGTTAAAAGTGAGTGAGACTTCTAAGAGTACACCTATGACGAAATTAAATGGGAAATAAGATAAGGGGCAATCCTGATGAACCCCACTTGAGGATGATATTTCTCGTGACAATTCGCCATAGGCTCTGACTCGATCCGGTGGTGACCAAGTAGAGAGCCTTTATAAGGTTTATGTACTTTGAGGTACGCCTTTTAATGACAAACACTGCCATAAGACTCCATAGTCTACGGAGTCAAAAGCATCTTTCAAGTCAATAAATACAACTATAGTTTGTCGTTGGTACATATGTTCATGGTGAAGTTGGCGAAGGGTGAATATTCGACCAGAACAAATACGTCCGGGTCTGAAACCAGCCTGGTTTAACCGGGCTTGCTGTTCTCAAGTGTTGGACAGACGCCGAATGATTATAGAGGATAATATTCTGGATACTATATTAGTCAAACTGATTACTCTGTGGTTATCACAAGATGTCCCTTCTTGTAAACTGGAACGATCAGCGAACGAAACCAGTCAGGTGGGATGATATTCAGTTCCCAGAATGGTTTTCAAAATATAGTAATATGTGTCGCATATCTTTTGTTCTGATATATGTAACACCACTAAAATGGCATACCGGTATTGAGCTATATCAAATGGAGTGGTGTGTGAAAAAACCAGACACGTACAACGTCAAACTTGGAAAATGTCCTTTGGTTTAAGTTGTCCCAACCAGTTAGTACGGCAAAAGAAATACTGAATCTGTGAAAGTAACATTAGTGGTCATTATATATATGACTCTGAAAGTACGAGTTGATACATCGAAAAATCAAGTTTTGGGCTTCAGATTTTAAGGAAAAACAAGTGAATACACCTGTGCTAACTGTTCGCACTTTGTCTTTTTCAAGTACAAACGGAAATCCACTCTTAGTCAGAATATTAATTGACAGAATATTATATTGACCTGGACGAGGAAAGTAAATGCCGTGAAGTCAGATATACTAATGAACCCTCTGGTAGATATTTGATAACAATGACCTAGATATCGTAATAATTTCGCACCATTTACTTTAGTGTGAATATATTGAGAAATAATGATGTTTTTACAAGTTTTTTATACAGAGTTAAGCAGTGTTAAGAAATGGAGTTCGCGATACTCATACAATAGTTTCCTCTGATCGAATATACTCTCCAACATCAGCTTGGTGGAAGAGAACAACGGTCATAGGGTCGGTATTTTTCACCTGAAGAGACGACTTAGCAGCAACCCCAAAACCCTGAGAAAAAACAAGTCGGAAATAAATTCTCATAGGATGAATTACTAGAGGCATGTCGCTCATGTTCATCACAATAACACCAGCATATTGGGGAGTGTTTTCTGACATTTTGGCAATACCTGACCTTAAAATGTTCTGTCCATAAAGAAACTGCTGCTCAGATGGAGCTTTCAGCCACACGCGGAACATAGCGTAAGGTGATAAGAAATCAAGTGCGGTAATGTGCAGTCTAAATTTTCCAGTTTTTGAGAAGCGACCAATACATGTCCCAAAGCTTAACAAATGTTTTTTTTCTATTGATGCCGCGTGTTTTGCAAGCGTAGAACTGAAAATGTAAGGTATGTTAAGATACAAACTCGCTGAAGTTACCGACAATAAAAAACACGATCACGGTGGTAATAGAAATTATACTTATCATCTGGTCTGTTTAATAATTCGGCAGTATCTTTGATACTTAAAGTATTAAACTTATCGGAAAACTTACTACTTCTGAAGTTTAGTCACAACCTTAACGAACTCATCTTTCTTCAACTCCCTCATACCGAATGAAGTTATGACAATGAGGTAACGGGTGTGTCAAACCTACCCCCCACCTTTTCAATGCCATTCCAATATCCAGTATCTTCTAAAAGAGCTAATTTAAACTAAGTGATTTTTTTTGGGCTTGTATTTTATTGTTTCTGATCTGGTTCGTGGATTTTAACGACTTCTAGTATAGACTGAGTTACCTGGTTGACTGGAAAAACTTGAGCAAAGTTTAAAAGAAAGATTATCAATTAGGAAAAGTTTTGATTTCCATAGCTTACAAGGTGAGAACTTACTTATTTTTGCCTTAAACGAATTCCATTCAGTTACAATATAAATTGTTAAAGGTCTTCTACTAATCAATTTATCTGTACTCTAGCGAGCACGAAACGTCTAGGTATGAACAGTTAGATATATTAGGACCATTCTTTTTATTTTTATATGTATATTTGTATTCAGTTGAACTCTACAGCTGTTGTCTGCTCCTAACAATTTACTCAACTGGGTGCTCGTTCACTTCTTCTGTGAAATGACTGGTGATAGCTGGTGCTAACAGATGAATTGGTTATTTCCTGTTAAATTATGTTAGCAGTGCAGTGGAATTTGGTTTCACAAGTTGTGAGTTATTGTAACTCTTGATGCCTATAAGCGCTGTTCACAACCGAACTAAAATTGTCAATGCATTTTTTACTGTGATAGTAAGGGCACGCTGACTCAATTATGAGACACTTAACACTAACGAAAAAGAAGGAGTGATGGTTATGAACAGTGTGGTACGGACAGTAAAGACTGTAAACGCTTTGTCAGTGTGATGACGGTGTGTACTACTCAACAATGGACTACTACTAGACAGAAGGGCTACTCAAATCGCCAAGTGAACGAATCTTCTTGAGAAGGTGGAACTTCTTTAAAAGTCAAAGCCCTGGCTACTGAGGATGACTCTTATATCACAAAAACTGACTGTTATTCGGGGCACAATGCCAAATGATGAAGGCTTTCTGAGGTTCTAAGGAGAAACTCATTATAGAATATGGTTTATTTGCCACTGAATGTCGATAATAGGGGACACTGTGTAGCACAATAGGTTACTTCCAGTCCTTTTTCCGTCTCATCGTATAGTACTGGAACTCCCGAGACTGCTCGTGTTTAGCATACTGCAGATGTTTACCGTTAGTACCTAAAACTTACCGGTATTAGGCAATAAGCAAATATTAGCAGCACAATAATTTGTCGTGTTCGAGCCATCGTGGACAGACAGTCCCACGAGTGCTAGAATAATGTTCAACAAAGAATAAAGATTCCACGAAAGATTGTTCAGAAATGTTAATAGTCCGGTTTCCTTGACAATGTTTGTGCTCCATTCGGAAGGTTCCACAATTTCAAGCAATCAGTGAATTGGTGTAACGTGGGGAAAACTATGTTGCGTAACTGACAGAAGGGAACTGTCAAGAACATTAATCCAGAGAGATTCCACAATGGTCCTTCCCACAACTGCCGTTGTTGCGGTAAACTAATAAAATTGTATTTGATTGGATATATCACAGATTGATGTTGGCAGGGTACCATTTAAAACCAGGGAGCACTGGACAGCTCTTTCGTTCTAGTGAGGAACTTTTCAGAAGTGCGCACCAACGATTCCGCACCAGGGGCTTCAGGTTGACGCGAACGAAACAGCTGTCCAGTGCTCCCTGGTTTTCAATGGCACCCTGCCAACATCAATCTGTGATATATCCAATCAAATCAAATAACCAATCTCCACAAAAATAACCATCCCAATTGAACTATAATGAAATTGTATAAATTTGCGAATTGTTCACTCCAAACTCTCTCTAACTTAATTAACCTATTTGTCGTATTCAAGTTCGTTTTAGTGTGCTAACCCTCGCTTCCGCGATTTTTGTTTGCGTCATTGTTTCGGGCTGTTTGACCACTTGTTTAGATTGAGTGCCTATATTCTTGAAGGTTTGTAATGACACAATTATAATCTCTTGCACGGAACAATATTTGCTTGGCGGAATAGTAAATACATTATTTGGACTTCATTTCTTTTGGTTTTTGCTCGTTTGGACTTTATTTAGAGACCTGTCTAGTTGTATCTTCAGCACCTGGCGTCTGAAGGTTTGGTTTACCGTTACAGTTCTTTAACAAGGTACCAGGCTTCGTATTCAACTTTTCGGAAATTGTTAAGTGCTGTTTTCTTATAGTTTAATTTTGCGACAAATTGGTGATTCATGCACATCTGTCTATGGTAATTCATTCTCGGGCTTACGACGACGTCATATAGTCGAGATATTAAATCGAAACGCAAAGCAAGAAGAGGATGTCACCTTATGCACATAATGATGTTGATAACACTGGTTGTGATGGGCTTGATGTAAGTAATTTTTTGATAAAGATGATAATGTTAGTGATAGTAGTTCATATTCTAATAATTCTAGTTTTGCTATGTATAAGTTAGATAAAGCTTTAATTAAGAAGAAACTCCGCCAGGAGCCAGTCCAATTCCCGGATAAAGGAGGAGGGTTGGGCATGGGGTTAGCAACCCCATCCCGCAAAACAACAAACTTGCTAAAAATAAACGCCAACCAGTAAAAAACCTTAACAACCATTTTTACTCTGCCCTGGGAGTTGGAAGGTGTGTTATGACGCCTCATGGTAAAAGCTGAGTTTCTCCGGAAGCCACGAGGCCGATGTCTCTTCTGACAACCAGAGCAACAATTAGTATAGGTACATGGAATGTCCGCACGATGTGGGAGACAGGGAGGACCATGCAAATAGCTAAAGAAATGAGAAGATACAACCTGAAGATACTTGGAATAAGCGAAACGCATTGGTTGCAAGCTAAACATAAACAGCTGTCCTCGTTAAATGTGCTTTTGTACTCCAGCCACGAAGAAGAAAACGCCCCACACACCAACAACCGCGCGGTGTTTGAAGGTTGTAACTTTTTCACGTGGTCTATCATTTTTGTATTTAATTGAGTTCTGCTCACATCTTAACTTGTAAGACTATCATTGCTCTTTACTAGTAACTACATTGGGTGTTCTAATACTGAAATGGTACGCAATAGGGCTAAGCGCTCTAAACTTAGTGGGAGTTCACCAAAACCAAGCTATATGTCCTCTGTTAGTGACTCTCTTCGTGATTCTGCTGTAACACACCAGCTATCACCATTTGTTAGAGCTGTAGACATTATGAAGTACTTAAATAGTGACATAAATTATGTGGCCGAACTAGGAGAAATAAAGTCTACTCTCAACCGAGTCAACAGTATTTTATCAGACTTAGAACCTATATGCTATTTACTGCATAAAAAAGATGATTTAGACGTTGAAAAACTTAAGCAAGTAGAGATCTTTACTAACTTTAAAGATGACGAAGTTGTGAATAGGCTGAAATCCCTCCATAAAGCTATTGTTTACAATATACCTGATAAATTCCCACTACGTAAAGCAAGGACGATCATTCTGAAAGCCTGTAATATGTTGCATGTCCCGTGCGATTGTAAAAGATTGGGAAAAAAGGACTGGCAAACCAGTTGTCCAGTCTTGTTTTACTTCACATCAACGTTTGATGCTAGGTGCTTTATCGACTCCGTAGGTAACATCAGATCTATTACGGGTCTCTAGCATATTAAGATAGCTGCAGACAGAACGACTCTGAAATGAAGAACGGCTAATCACACTACTTTGCATAACGGTGTAAATAAGCTTGAACAAAAACATGACTCAAGCTTCCGGTCTTATCCAACCATACCACACCTTTCACCGTGTCCTAGTGTCAACTGTACTCACTCGGATAAATACTCTCCACTCTACAGAGAGATTACCAAATCTATGAGCGATAAGTGTGTCGATTTGGACACGCTGACAACTCAGGCGTCAACAGATAATCCGCACACCCCCCACTGATACTAGAAAATATAGAAATACCAGTAGTACCCTTCAAGATTGCTCTCACTCTAAGAACCTCAGTCTAGACCTACTAGATAGTGAACAACTATCAGAAGCTAGCCAACTTTTAGCCAGCCAACGTACGACAATGCATAGTGAGCCAGAGGAACCTGACTGCATGTCTAAATGCTACCCTAAAGTATCAACGCACTTCAAAACCCAAGCCCATAAAAGTATGCAAACTCCGCCCATAACATCAAAGCAGAGAAAGAGCAAGACTTCTCCTAAGTTTCAGGATACCGCACCATCCACTATAAATAATATTTCACTTAAGACCAACCAGTGCTCTTTGAAAATACCTACAAAATCAAGCTGGACGACAAAGCAGCAGAGGTATCCCAGGAAGGTAGACTTCTTGCACTTCGCATCAAATAGTGGGGAGACGTGTTTCGTTTCAAACCAACCCCCTATGCAGTGGAGTACTACCACAGACAGCCGTGGTAAATCTAAGTACTATATCTTGAGTAGGGCAGGACGCACTTTCAATGCCTTGACAACTCGTCACGACATGCCTCATGTGCCTAAAATCGTACAGTTCGCATATTCCTTGAATCCTAACCAAGTGTACTCGGACTTCATGCCAGTAAACAACAAAAACCAGCATAAGAACCGGGTGGGATCCGCCTACAAGATACCTACAAACCTTTCTCAGCAGGCTTATTACACCTATACCAATAGTCCAGCACTTCCCTTTGGCAACCCAATGGTCACATCAAGTTCGTACAAATCACTAATAAATCCTCCTCAAACTTCAGTGTATCATAACCACAGGATGCTTGGTTATGCCTCTATGGCATACAATAACAATGTGCCAATGTATAATTGCTCGCTGCCCACATACAATCCACCAGAATTTTCTCACATGAACCGCTATCCACAGTATTCTCCTCCCCAATGGACTCAAATGGAACCTCGACTAGTAACTTAGCACCTTTTACAAACAACGAATCTCTTAAGTCTACCTTCTCACTATCCCGTCATACTCGCCTCACTTCCTCCCCTGTTCAGTCCTCACTTATTCCACATCGTCATATAGATGGTACCCTGCCAAGTGACAAAGTACCCCCTCCCAACCCCTAGTGACTAATGTCTCGCTGCTATCAATCCTCTATACTCCATTTTCTTTTCCCAGTCCAAACAGAGTTCATAGAGTCTCTCCATTAACTCAAGTAACCCGTGACCTATCTAATTTGATTAGTCCCATACAGTTCTCCACTATTCTATTTAACTCCCGTTCCCTCTTCAATAAAATCACTCATCTTAAATCCCTAGTGTACTCAGTTAACCCATGCTGTGTCCTAATAACCGAGACTTGGTGTACTCCCGATATCTCAGACCTTACACTTCAAGTTGATAATTATGTCATATACCGCAAAGATAGGAATTCAGGGAAAGGCGGAGGATGTATAATATATGTTCGATCCGATTTTCCATCATCTCCTATCTCCCCGAAAGGTAGTGAACTTTTAGATGACGCTATATTTGTCAGCATTGACAACTGTCCCCATCATCAGTTCCTGATAGGTTGTATTTATAGACCGCCTAATGCTACTCATACTTTTACCCAACAATTAGGTCATTTATCCGCACCATTATCATTGCTTCCTATGACCAAGTTGATAGGAGACTTCAATATGCCTTCTGTTACTTGGAACCCCTTGCATGGACCTCCACACCTTGATAAATTCTTTGGAATACTTGAAAGTAATGCATGGACCCAAGTAGTACGTAAGGCTACACACAAGTTCAACTTATTAGACTTAATATTTTTACAAAATGCCCCCAACTACTCAGTCAGTACTAGTCTTGAATTTCCTGGCAGCGACCACAAAGTCGTCATTTGCCAGTTAATTGTCAATGAATGTT
Organism: Schistosoma mekongi; assembly: GCA_034768735.1. Classification (NCBI taxonomy): domain Eukaryota; kingdom Metazoa; phylum Platyhelminthes; class Trematoda; order Strigeidida; family Schistosomatidae; genus Schistosoma; species Schistosoma mekongi. The sequence continues at coordinate 41,290,190 of CM068309.1, forward strand.
CATGTACTAAGAGTAAAACAAACGATCCTCTTGATTCTCGGAGAAACTATGCTCAAATCAACTGGTTTAATACCGAGAAATTGCTACATGATCTTAATTGGGACACATTTTTCTCCTCTTACGAAGTTAATAACTCACTCTATGCTTTTTACCATAATATAAATTTATGTCTTGACAGTGTTGCACCTTTTAAAGTGATTAAACCACATATCCCAAATAGTGAATACATTCCTGTTAGATTTAAAAACAAACTAAGGAAGTTTCGAAAGAGATTATTCGTTCAGCATGACTTTTCCGTAATTTCTAGTATTCATTCAGTATTCACAAATATAGCAAACTACAGGAAAACGAGAGAGCTAGAAGCCGGAAAAATGCATCTGAAATTACCTGACAAAATAGCTTATTTAGCAGCCACCCTCAAAAAGAAACTTTATGCCCAGTCCAGTCTTCCTACTATTCTCAATATCAAAAGTAACATAACTAGTAACCCTATTGAGATGTGCGAAGCGTTTAGTGAATCTTTTGCACACTCTTTTACTAGAAATAGTCCACTTATAGGGATGATCAGCAACTTCAACCAGCATAAATTAACTGGCTTGAAGTTTACAGTTACTAATGTTAGAAATGCTATAAGATCACTAAAACCTTCATTCAATATGGTAGCTCAGCCTTCCCAATACTGCTCACAAAAATATTTAATCTCTCCTTAGAAGATGGAACTTTCCCTAGTTCATGGAAAACCACATATATAATCCCTCACTTTAAAAAAGGCACTAGGCTTAACGTTGAAAACTACCGTCCAATTAATCACTCTTCCGTTTTATCTAGAGTCATGGAGAAGGTTATAAAAGAGGTGATTTACACTCACATAGTTAAGCACAAACTAATAATCTTTTCTCAGCACGGCTTCATGTCTAAGAAATCCTGCATAACTTGCCACCTAGAATACTTCGACTATATAATAAACAATAGAGATGACGGAAAATTAATTGTTACCCTATACTTTGACTTTACTAAAGCGTTTGACAAAGTACATCACTCATCTCTCTTATATAAATTACAAGCTTTCGGGATAACGGGCAAATTGCATGATTGGTTAGCTTCGTTTTTGAAAGATCGCATTCAATTAGTGAAATTAGGACGATATCTCTTACGTCCTAAAAATACCACTAGTGGTGTCTTCCAGGGTTCAGTCATTTGACCATTATTATTTATATTATTGACATATGCCGCTGTTTTCAAGAGGGTAAGACCTTTATGTTTGCGGACGACCTCAAGGTTGTCTATACATCCAACTTAGATGAAGGTCGAAACGTTAACGACATAATACAGAGAGATCTCAATAAACTAAGCGAATGGTGTAATAAATGGTATCTTCCCCTTAACACACAAAAGTCAGGGTACCTATGTTTCGGAGAATCTAACCCGAGATCAACGTACACCTTAACGAACATGAATCTCGTCATCTAAATAGCGTCTGTGATTTAGGAGTAAGGTATTCGAAAAGTCTATCCTTTACCGAGCATGCTTTCATATTGTTCCAATCTACACGCATACAACTTAATTCACTTATGCGAAAGCTGATAATTTGATTACACCGACATTTAATCTTATCCATCTTCTATCATCAATTATACACCAATTCACTACTTCGATGACAATTTGACCTTTTAATTATGTTGGGTTCATTAGTTACCTAATAATCCTATTCACATTGAATCCATACTGTAATTATCCATTGATTTGCAACACCATATACTTATTCATGTACACACACACACACACAAGCACACTTCTTTATTCAGAAATTTCACCCCTTTAATATCACTTGAGTGAAAATTCACAATTTCATCACACTCTTAATTGCACTGTATGACCTCTCCATTAATATAACTCTCTATGTATTTTATATGGTTAATAGTGCATATTTTCGCTCTGTTCCAATGTACTTTATTATTATTACTATTATCTGACTTCTGTCATCACATAGAAACCGATTCTAATTATTGATTACAACTTGACCTTTTAATTATATTGGGTTTATTAGTTGGCTAACAAACCTATTTATGCAAACCTATTTAAGTCCAAGCTACGACTACGCATTGAACTCTTTAGAATTATTCTTTATTTTTTTTCTTTTTCTTCTTTTTTCATTTTCGTTTTTTTTCTTTTTTTTTATTTACACGTCCTACATTACATTAGCGTTTATACTCTTAATACTATTTCGCTAATTTGATTTATTGAATTATTATACTCAACTGATGAAGCCCAAAATGGTTTCTTCACAACGCTTATTGTAAATGAGTAGTATGTGATTAAAATAAATAAATTATTATTATTACTATAAGTGTTACTACTATTATTATCTGTCATCACTTATAAACTAATTCACTATTTCGATTACAATTTGACCTTTTAATTATGTTGGGTTCATTAGTTGCCTAATAATCCTATTCACATTGAATCCATACTGTAATTATCCATTGATTTTCAGCACCATATACTTATTCATGTACACACACACACACACAAGCACACTTCTTTATTCAGAAATTTCACCCTTTAATATCACTTGAGTGAAAATTCACAATTTCATCACACTCTTAATTGCACTGTATGACCTCTCCATTAATATAACTCTCTATGTATTTTATATGGTTAATAGTGCATACTTTCACTGTGTCCCAATCTACTTTATTATTAGTATTATAATTATTATCTGTCTACTTTATTATTATCATTGTTAACAACATTATTATTATCTGTCTACTTTATTGTTACTATTATTATTATTCACCCTTCCAATATCACCTGAGTGACAATACACAATTTCACCACACTGTTAATTGCACTGTTTGATCTCTCCATTACTATAATTCTCTATATATTTTACATGGTTATTAGTGCATATTTTCGCTCTGTTCCAATGTACTTTATTATTATTACTATTATCTGACTTCTGTCATCACTTATAAACCGGTTCTAAATTTTGATTACAACTTGACCTTTTAATTATATTGAGTTTATTAGTTGGCTAACAAACCTATCTATGCAAAGTCTAAGCTACGGCTACGCATTGAATCTTTAGAATTATTCTTTATTTTTTTCTTTTTTCTTTTTCTTCTTTTTTTTTTCATTTTCGGTTTTTTCTTTTTTTATTCACACGTCCTACATTGCATTTGCGTTTATACTCTTAATACTACTTCGCTAATTTGATTTATTGAATTATTATACTCAATTGATGAAGCCCAAAATGGTTTCTTCACAACGCTTATTGTAAATGAGTAGTATGTGATTAAAATAAATAAATAACAAGTCTTTTATGCTCGTAGACTTATTGGTTTCATTCACCGTAACTATCGTCTTAACGAATCTAAATTTATTCTTTATAAAACCTGTGTTAGACCTCTGCCGGAGTACTGCCCAATTATGTATAGTTGCATGCGTTTACTAGATCGGCAAAAAAAAGAGAAGGTTTAACGGCATCTTACTAGGGTACTAACCCCTGACCGACCTCATAATGCTAGATGCTGTGCCTGGAAATTAGACTCTTCATGGGTCAGAAGGATTAAACTTAATCTTACGATACTCCATAAAATTTTTCATAAAGAAATTATAACAGATTGTACTGCCTTGACATTTTCTGGAAAACATAAGTATGACTTGCGGAACCAAAACTCTCTGGTAACAGTGCAGAGAGCCACTAGTAAGCTGAAATCCTCCTTCTTTGTTGCACGTTATGCTAACCTCTGGAACGGGTTACCAGAAAGCATACGACAATCTAGCTCCTTGTCACAGTTTAGATTGGCAATAAACCTATACTTAGACAATGCCGGTATCTGTAACTTACTTAACACAACTCATATAGATTATGGTACATTTACCAATGGACCTCCTGGCACTTAGTTTTTCTTATAACACTACTAAAAATGTTACTTGTAGACTTTAAAAGCTTCTTGATTGTTCACCTTCAGGCAATAGAACATTTTCCTACCTAGCGGAGAGTGCTTTGGAATCTCCTGATTTCTATGCATTTCCTAGAGGTGATGCAGTATGCCTTTATTTCCCCATACTTTACCTTATACGATAAAGTAGATCTAAAAGTTACCATAATTATCTCTACTGTCAGTCGACGTTTCCCAGAATAAAAAGTCGAACAACAAATAAGCTTTAGTTAATCCAATATGTACACTTTAGGTCTCGCTGGAATCAGATGTACCTAACTGGTTATGTGTCCTCTCGCCCTGCTGCTTGTTCCTTTTCTTTATCTTTTCAGTTCCTAACTATTGTATCACGTTGAAAGTAGCACCCAGAATCCACGCTGAAAAGGAAAGTGCATCTTTGTGATCTACTCATGATAACTTAATGTGGTACCTCCGATCTCCATCGTCCACCTTCAAAGTGCCGTCCCACACAAGGTCATGTTCGTACCTGACGCCACAATTGACTATTTCAAACAACCGTGTAGTATCTAAATCTTCCCTGTGTCGCGTTTTTCACACTCCTTTTCCTGAATTGATTACATATATTAATAAGTGCTCTCTACTAATGCATACCTGAACACTCAAGAATGAAAAGTATCTTCCAGCTGTTGGTTGACGGTTTTCTTGTTTACATTTAATCTTCCTACATATGAATCTAGTATCTTGTAAATAGTGTTATTAATCAAGCACTCATTTCGGTAAAACTTTGTGTTCCATTGTACAAGAGTTAACCTTTCTGTATCATAATGACCATGCCTGTAAACTGGCGTGAATTCTGTACTAAATTTCGGAATAATAATACTTAATAATAATTCAAAGAAAACGCCCCACACACGCAAGAAGTAGCATTAGTGTTGTTCCAAGTTGCATGGAAGGTTCTTATAGGATGGGAGCCTTATGGACCTAGGATCATCACAGTATCCTTCAAGACGAAGAAGGAAGGAATTACAATGAATGTCATCCAGTGCTACGCACCCACCAATGACAGCCACGAAGACGACGAAGACCAGTTCTATGCGAGGCTGCAGTCATTCATAGATAAATGTTCAGCCAAGGACCCGACCATTCTAATGGGCGACTTCAACGCCAAGGTTGGAGTGGATAACACCTGGTATGAAGATATCATGGCACAACATGGACTGGGAGTAATGAACGATAAAGGTGGGAGGTTTGTAAACTTATGTGCCTTCAACAAAATGATTATAGGTGGCACTATATACTTCCACAAACGTATACACAAAACTACATGGGTTTCACCGGACCACATTACGGGAAACCAAATCGACCACATCTGCATCAATAAGAAGTTTAGAAGGACCATGGAAGATGTAAGAGTAAGGAGAGGAGTTGACATAGTTTCCGATCACCATCTGGTGGTGGCTAAAATGAAACTGAAGCTGAGGAAGCACTGGACAACTGGAGCAGCAGTATTACACAAGTTTGTTACAGCCCTTCTCCGGAATACTAACAAACGCAACGAATTCAAAATAACTCTCAACAATAAGTTCCAGGAGTTTCATGATCTACTAGAAAAAGGTGGAACTAATATGGAGGAAAACTGGAAGGAGATTAAGGAAACAATAACTTCAACATGCCAGGAGGTTTTGGGTCCCAAGAAACAACATCAAAAGGAATGGATTTCTGTTGGTACTCTGGACAAGATCCGACAAAGGAGAAACAGAAAGACGGCGATTAATAACAGTCGGACAAGAGCAGAGAAAGCCAAAGCACAGGTTGAATACACCGAAGTCAACAAGCAAGTGAAGAGAAGCATCAGGTCGGATAAACGGAACTGCAGAGGCATTACACTTCTTTCAGTACCAGGAAAGGTCTTCAACAGAGTGTTATTGAACAGAATAAAGGACACAGTCGACGCCCAACTCTGAGATCAAGAAGCCGGATTCCGTGAAGATCGATCATGTACCGACCAAATTGCTACTCTATGGTTGATTGTTGAACAATCAATTGAATGGAATTCACCACTTTACATCAACATCATCGACTATGAAAAAGCATTCGACAGTGTGGATAGGAGAATATTATGGAGCCTTCTACGACATTACGGCGTACCCGAGAAGATAGTCAACATCATACGAAATTCTTACGACGGACTACATTGTAAAATCGTGCATGGAGGTCAGCTCACAGATTCATTTGAATTGAAGACCGGTGTCAGACAAGGCTGCTTACTCTCGCCCTTCCTCTTCTTACTGGTCATTGACTGCAACATCTGAAGGCACTCTCGGAATACAAATGGACAACATCGACGCAACTAGATGACTTGGACTTTGCAGATGACCTAGCTCTTCTTTCTCACACACAACATCAAATGGAGATGAAGACCAACAATATAGCAGCGGCCTCAGCAACAGTAGGCCTCAACATACACAAAAGGAAAAGCAAGATCCTCCGATACAAAACAACAAACGCTAACCCAATTACACTTGACGGAGAAATTCTGGAAGATGTTGAAACCTTTACATATTTGGGCAGCATCATCGACAAACAAGGAGGGTCTGACTCGGATGTGAAGGCGCGGATTGGTAAGGCAAGTGCAGCATTTCGACAATTGAAAAACATCTGGAACTCAAACCAACTTTCAGTCAACATTAAAGTCAACATTTTCAATACAAATGTGAAGACAGTTCTGTTGTATGGAGCTGAAACTTGTATACAGAATTGCGAAAAGTATCCTTCAGAAGATACAAGTATTTATAAACAACTGTCTGCGTAGGATTCTTCGGATTTGTTGGCCAGATACCACCAACAACAACCTTCTGTGTCAGAGAACTAATCAACTTCCAGTCGAAGAAGAGATTAGAAAAAGACGCTGGAGGTGGATTGGACACACATTGAGGAAACCATCAAACTGTGTCACAAGACAAGCACTAACGTGGAATCCAAAAGGTCAAAGGAAAAGAGGAAGACCCAGGAACACATTGCGTCGGGAATTGGAAACAGACATGAAGAGAATGAACAGCACTTGGGAAGAGCTAGAAAGGAATGCTCAGGACAGAGTTGGTTGGAGAATGCTGGTGGGCGGTATATGCTTCACTTGGGGTAACAGGCATTGATTGATGGATTGATTAATTAGGAAGAAACAGAAAGGAGACTAGGTTTAGAAAGTGAATTGAAACATGGTTTGTGTTATTTACGCCTGAAGTTACACCCGGTATATGACCAAGTTACGTTTGGATTATTACCAGAGCAACTTCTAACGATTGAACCCACTCTTATGAATGAGAAGAAATCAGAAGGCAATGAAGGATGGAAGAGAAGTTATATTTGATCGTGAATGGAGCGACAATGGGTTAGCAACGTCTAGGCTGGCAAACTAGAGAGGGTTGCTTGTTTCGGTACGGCGTGGCGAGATATGGTGGTGATGCGTGACCGAGCGCCTTCAACTTAGTAGTGTCCGCTAAAACAAACATGGTCAGCATCAATGTCGAAACCTATGTAACTATTTATTTTGGGGATTATTTACCGCTACAGCTCACTCCCCCCCTAATGGGTTCGTGAGGACCCTATGACGTACCAGCCAAAGGATAAAACCCAATGCGTTAAACATTGGTAAACGTTCCTTTGATAGCTTGGATGTTGTGCAGCTTCTGGCCGTCAGTGCCTATGCTAGGGTGTCGTTACATAAAAAAAAAAATGTACAAAATGTTATCGTTCTCTTCCGTTTTCTTCTGGTCGTTTCCAGGCGTCCTGGAAAACCAAAAGAAAAAAAAAATTTAAATATATGCATTTCATTAATATATATATATATGTACATATATTTAAAAGCAATTTGGCGGCTAAATACAGCTACAAAAACGCATAAAATGTCGGCAACGCTAACATGAATAAATAAAAAAGGTTTTTTTTTGATATATTTTTTTGAAAACATACGAAAATGTGTAAACAAAAATGCATACCATAAAGTAAAAACAAAATATTTTTATTCAATTTTTTTTTATTTTGTATATATAGATATTCACAATACACATAGTGGAAAATTAGAAAAGAAAATTAATAGACGTAATATTCATTTAAGTGTTCTGGAAATCGTACATTTCTACCAGAACGTGTAGCTCTCGGCGTTATGGAGCTCTTCTGAATTTCCACTTGCTCGTTGGTTGCTGCTTGAGGCATGGCGACTTTGCTCATGTCGAGTTTCGGCGGTGTTGTGGCGAGTTGGACATCGAAGGGTTTACCTTCTAGGTAAGCTGCTTTGAGGCGGTCAATGCTGACGTTCTCTTCGTGTCCATTCTTATCGATCGTATAGTACTTTATTTCACGTTTCAAAACCTTGTATGGTCCTTCGTAAGTCGCATCAAGAGGTCGGCGTAGAGCGTCACGACGTACAAAAACGTGTGTACTATATTTTAAGGCGGGTTGGATGAAAGCGTCTGTCGATTGTCGTCGAGTTTGAACTGGCTTAACTGAACGCATAGCATTTGTAAGCCGGTTCACGTAAGAATTTATATCCAAGTTTGTCGAGGTGGAAGCGGTTTCCACAAACTCACCTGGTAATCGAAGAGTCGTTCCGTAAACTAGTTCAGACACGCTGCACCCGACATCTTCTTTTACCATGCTTCGGATACCGAGTAAGACTAGTGGCAAAGCCTCTGTCCACTGCGGCATGTTTGTAGCTGAAAGTGATGCTTTCAGCTGTCGATGAAATCTTTCTACCAAACCGTTAGATTGTGGATGGTAGGCTGTTGTTCGGAAGCGCGTCGCTCCAAGAAGTTTTGTCAGAGAGTGGAACAATCCAGATTCAAACTGACGTCCACGGTCTGTCGTTATTGTAGATGGACAACCAAAGTTCGCTATCCATCGTTCGACGAAAGCACGAGCAATCGTTTCAGTAGTGATGTCTTTTAAGGGAATCGCTTCTGGCCAGCGTGTAAAACGGTCCACGCATGTCAAAAGATAAGAAAATCCATTTGATTCAGGTAAGGGTCCTACCAAATCAAGGTGGACGTGGTTGAATCGAGCGTCGGGAGTTGGAAAAGTGCCTAGAGGACATTTATTGTGCTGAATTACTTTGCTCTTTTGACATGCCACACAGGAGCGTGCCCATTCTTTGATGTCTTTATTCATCCTTGGCCAGCAGAATCTCTGAGCAATTAGTTTAGACGTAGCACGAACTCCAGGGTGAGAGAGGTTGTGCAATGTGTCGAAGATGATTCGTCGATAACTCTTGGGAACGATTGGACGGGCTGTACCTGTAGAATAATCACAAATTAAAGTGTTCTTACCTTTTCCAATCGTCTTTGTTTGGAGTTTAAGCGTTGTTGTGGATAACTCGTGATGAAGATCATTGTCTTCATTTTGAAGTCGAGCTAGTTCAACAAGGTCGATTCCTTGGATACGATTCAAGGCATGTATTCGTGATAAGGCGTCGGCAACTACATTGTTAGCTCCAGATATATGTCGTATATCAGTAGAGAACTGGGAAATGTAGTCTAGATGACGCGACTCTCGCGGAGAGTACTTATCTGAAGATGACCTCATAGAAAACGTCAGTGGTTTATGGTCGGTGAATATTGTAAATTCCCGGCCTTCGATGGAATGTTGAAAATGTCGCACAGCACAGTACATGGCTAGCAGTTCACGACCAAAAGTGCTGTATCGTGATTCGGTATCGTTTAGTCGTCTTGAGAAAAATGCTAATGGTTGCCAAGCTTTGTCAGCCCATTGTTGCAGAACTGCGCCAATCGCTGAGTCAGATGCGTCAACCGCGATGCTGACAGGGGCTTCGGTATTGTGATGTGCCAGCATAGTCACATTGGCTATTGCTTCTTTAGTCGCAGTAAAGGCTTTCTTTGAGTCTGCATCCATTGTGACCATTTTTTTATTTCCACGAAGCTGATCCGTTAGTGGTTTTATGACAGATGCACAGTTCGGTATAAACCGTCTGTAGAAACTTACCAATCCATTGAAAGCTCGCAACTGCTTGATGGTGGTTGGTTCCGGGTATTCCAGAATAGCCGCCACCTTGTGTTTTTGGGGTTGTATACCATTCGCATCAATAGTATGTCCCAGGAAGTCCAACGAGGTTGTTCCGATTTGGCATTTCTGTATGTTTATGGTTACTCCATATTGTTGCAGTCTACTAAAGACTGTGTCCAAGTGTTTCATATGTGTTACCTCGTCTGGACTTGCTATCAGGCAGTCGTCGACGTATGCATGGACATAGTCAAGCCCGCGGAACACGTCATCAATGAAACGTTGGAATGTTTGTGCCGCATTCCTCAACCCAAAAGGCATTCGGAGGAATTCGTAAAGGCCAAATGGAGTTACGATAGCGGTTTTCGGAATATCATTTTCAGACATCGGTATTTGGTTGTACGCCTTTACCAAGTCGAGTTTTGAAAATATTGTCATTCCCTTCAGAGTGGCCGTTAAATCGTGGATATGCGGTAAAGGGTAACGATCAGGCGTAGTTTGGGCGTTAAGACGTCGGTAATCACCGGTGGGACGCCAGTCATTGCTATCTTTCTTCGGGACCATATGTAATGGAGATGACCATTGACTACTGGAAGGTCGAATTATTCCCAAGTCAATCATATGATCGAATTCGTTTTTCGCAATCCTTAGTTTTTCAGGCGCGAGTCGGCGTGCTTTGGAGAATACAGGTTGACCTGTAGTCGTGATGTGATGTGTAACATTGCTGGTTACACATGATAATTTCGATGACGTCTTATTCAGATCTGGATACTTGTCGAGTATCGGCTGAAAATAAGGGTTAATTGAATGTTTAAAACGAAGAGGACATAAGCTACAACCTGTAGCCACGGTTCCACTAACGTATAGATTTGTGTTACTATCCACTAATCTCTTTTTACTAGGGTCCACAAGCAAGTTGTGGTGGCTGAGTAAATCCATGCCTATGATGGGTATTTTCACATCGGCGATGGTGAAAATCCAGTGTATGGGTTTTCGTAAACCCACGTTTAAGTAGACGTAACGTTTGCCATACGTAGCTATGTGTTTTCCATCGGCTGCCTGTAAATCGAACGTAGCTTCATGGTGGCGATCAGATGGAGCTGCAGGAAGAACGCTAACTTCTGCGCCAGTGTCGACGAGGTAGCGAACCTTCGTTATCACATCAGTGATAAATAACAGGCGGCTGCTTCCACCGGCTACGGTTGCCGCTAACGCGTGCCGGCGGGGTAGTTTCCCGATGCGTCAACAATCGGTTTATGTCTAGGGAAACAACAGGGGTCTCTACACTTCTTGGAATTTTTTCCATAGGTGTTGTGGTACCAACACCAATGTGAATTTTCGTTTCGTCGAGGTCGAGACGACGACCTTCTCCGTGACGTACTTCGTCGACGAGAATCGTCCGGTCGGTGTCTTTCCTTCAGGTCAAGAAAACGCGAAAGAGCATTACACAATTTCGTTACTTCGTTTTCGGTAGCCTGAGGTTTTTCGGTAATGGAATAAACCTGATTGTCGCGAGTTCTGGTGATCTCCAGAATTCGATCAGCAGATGAGGCTAGTTCATCTACTGGGTTGTTATTAAACGTTACCAGAACTGCTTGCACTTGTTGTGGCAGTTTTGATAAGAAGAGTTGACGGAAAAGACCTTCGTCGAAGGTGCGTTGGCCAATTACCTCTCGCATGCGCGTCAACATTTCCGTTGCTGAACCACTACCTAGCTCGATGGTGTGGAACAACTCATCAAGCCGTTGTCTATCGGACAAGTCTCCGCGTTTGAGAATCGATCTTTTGAACTGGTCATAGGGTTCTAGGCAATCAGGGCTGAAAAAGAAAGGGGTGACGTACCTGTTCAATTCACGCGGAAGTGACCTTACGACGGCAAGGAATTGAACCCGTGGATCTGTCACAGCGTGGTCTCGAAATTCGGCTTCTGTGTAGCAGAACCAAGCTTCTATGTTTTCTGTCCAGAAAGGAATGAGCTGGAAGTTCGGGGGTGTGGGAGTTTTAATCTTAATGAACTTAGGTGTCTGATCAGTCATGCTATAAATGCAATATATAAAAATATAAAAATAAATGCGATCAAAACGTGCAAAATAAAAAGATAATCACACCAAAAATACTGTTAAAAACGACAAACAGGAACGAACTCACAGTTATGAACGTGTCCAGATCACGTCGGGCTCACCAATGAAGTTACACCCGGTATATGACCAAGTTACGTTTGGATTATTACCAGAGCAACTTCTAACGATTGAACCCACTCTTATGAATGAGAAGAAATCAGAAGGCAATGAAGGATGGAAGAGAAGTTATATTTGATCGTGAATGGAGCGACAATGGGTTAGCAACGTCTAGGCTGGCAAACTAGAGAGGGTTGCTTGTTTCGGTACGGCGTGGCGAGATATGGTGGTGATGCGTGACCGAGCGCCTTCAACTTAGTAGTGTCCGCTAAAACAAACATGGTCAGCATCAATGTCGAAACCTATGTAACTATTTATTTTGGGGATTATTTACCGCTACACGCCTAACATCTGGTCACGTTGCTCGGAGGTGTGGCCCAAGTCTGAGGTGTTCAGTGAAAGGTTGCACCGCTAAGTACCATTTACTTCTGCATGTTGATGGTAATGATAGTTCCGTTCATTTTGCGTCCATTGCGAACTTGACCTTGTGGTACAGGAGAATGACAGGATAGATTTATACAACCATTTCGAGAGGTTACATTATGACGGGAAATGTAGATGTTCAACTTTTGCATAGTATAAGGCGATCTGGAAGCGCCGTTAGGAAAGAAGGAAAACAAACAGCAGAACGGCGAGACAGTATTATGACAGCTATACTTTTCTGATTATTTAAGCAACCAGAAAACATAACTATTTGAATAGGTAAAGACTTGGATATTAAACTTTATTTGGTAAGAGGTAATTTGTTATTCTTGATAGGTTGGCTATTAGGGAAGGCTACAGTAGTATTCAGACCGGGTTTCTGTGGAAGGTTGGGTTTAATAAGAAGTATATTTTTATCGGTTGCAGTAGTTATAAAGAGAACTTGATGATCGTTTATTTAGTCTATAGTATGTTGATAGACGCAATAAATGTATGTGGATAGTCTTTATTAGTCTTAACTTATTCGATATCACTATCATAGTCTGTAGCGTAGAGGTCTGGTTTTTATTGAAGTAGGTCGTCCTGATAGATAGGTAGTAACAATTAATCTTTATACGTGTGAGTTCGAGTAGCACACATTAGAGCACTTTGAAAATCACTACTGAATGCCTGCTCATGTTAGAACCGTGTTACGTAGCTGTAAACATAAAACAGGTTCCGCCCTACAGACGAGGGGATTCTGAAGTTATCTCTCACACAATCATGTCTGCTGGCTAAAAATGCCACTCTCCCCCCTTTTATGGTGTTGGGCTAGTAAATTTACTGGTTCAATGGATATCATATTGTTTTACTCGTTGCTCAACGACACAAGTTCTGTTTTGGTTAACCCTACCTCTGCTGGCATCTTATTGCAGGTTATACAGACTACTAAGGCCACTAACTAAAAATTAGATACCTTACTGTTACTGCATTGGTGGTACAGGGGTCAGTTAGGAGAAGTACGAAGTGGTGTGGGAAAGAGCGTATTATCTGATGGCTACTCGAGCGGTTTCTAGAAACAAGCGTAGTGCTAGTAATGCTGTAGGTATTAGGAGACTAGTAAACCATTCGAGCATTATGTTTGAACAATATGTTGATGATACAGTAATAAATAGAAAACTGACTAAAAGTAAGTGGAGAGTAAAATGTGTGAGCTTACTAGGTTCTGGTTACTGATGCACCTTAGTAGCAAGATACTGGGTTTCGCGTACATCCATCGTGAGGTATTGGAGTCTGCAAGGTTGATATCCGGGTAAACTTTCAAAAGAATAAAAAGAAAATAAAAAGGAAAAGAGAGAGAAAAGAAATTTTGCGTGTGCATTGTACAGGTATGAGGATGGTTCAGAGCATGATCCGACTGATTATAAGTCGTTTTGTTTCTGACAAGTGAATTGTAGATGAAAGCCCAACTGTCGATTGGTATCTTTTATTCAGACAAGTCGCCGGATTGTGTGTCTTTGACGTCCAATCTATTTCAGATATTACGGAAACCTATTATTTTTAGTGTATCTAAATAAATGGCCTGATCAGCCAGATGGAAAAGATCCATTGGAAATACGCACACACTTCGGTTGGATTATACCTGGTCCTATGAACTCAAGCAAGTTAGTAAGTAGAGTGGTGTCGATGGGTGTGCAGTTTGGATATTTCCGATGGCTTTGAAAGATTGTACAATCGTGAGATCAGTGATTTCGACGATCTGCATAGACAGCATTCTGTCGAAAATAAGAAGGCTTTAAAAATGGTTGAAGGCTCAACCAGCCTAGCGGATGGTCACTACCAGGTTGGGTTACCTTGGAAATGTGGGCGACCCGAATCGCTAAATAACTATCGAATGGCTGGCAGCAGATTAGAATGCTTGCGTAGGCTGTTTGCTAGAGATTGCCATCTCCTAGATCGATACAAGCTCGCTGAGGATGGACACTTGAGTAATAGTTATATTGTTGAAGTTGATAGGTGCAGTTTAAACTCAGAGGAGTTTGCTGGTATATTCCACATCACCCTGTTATTAATCCTAAGAAGCTAAAAAAGTTAAGGATTGTATTTGATTGTGCTTCTAAGTATCACAATTCGCCCCTCAACGATCTACTTTTGCATGGCCCGGATACAGTTAACAGTTTGATAGGAGTGCTCCTACTGTTCAGATTAGGTAGGATTACCTTAGTAGCTGACATTGAAAAGAGTTATTGCAAAAGAGGATCCCAGAAAGTGGTAAAAGAGCGTTTTAATTGTTGTGGTGGGAGGACGGCGACAGTGGACAAGAAGCAGTTGAGTATTGTTTGACCCTTCGTCTGTTTGGTGCATAGTCATTTCATTCTGTGCTAATTTTGCCCTCAGGAAGACTGTAGACATGTTTTGTAGGACTATAATGAAAGATATTTAGAGAGTTGTAGACGGAAATTTTTATGTTGACGATTATTTAGCTTCTGTTGATAGCGTGCATGACGCAGTGATATTGACTGAACTGCTAGGCTCTGTCCTCAAGAAGGATGGTTTAAACTTGCTAAGCGAATAAGCAACTGTCTCCAAGTCATTGAATCCATTCCACTGGAAGAGCGGGCTGATTCTGTGAAGTCAGTGACCCTAAAGAGCTCCCTATACAGCGTACATCGGGGTTATTTTGGAATACCGGGTAAAACCCCTTTACCTTCAAGGTCAACATACTGAAATGAACTATCACCAGACGGGGTAACTTTTAAGTATAGCGCCACTCTGTGACTCTTTGGGATTGCTGGCTCTGATAACGCTACCCACAAACCAGTTACAACAACGGCTATGTAAATCAGTTTTAGGATTGGATGTAGAGACTCTTAAGAGCAAGAGAACCTGTTGGTTCGAATTTCTGGATGCCGCGCAACAAGTAGAGGAAATTTCTTCCCATGATGTATTCTAGCACCCGAAATGGATAATTTGCTTATAGAACTTCATATGTTTAGCCATGCTTCAGAAGTTGAGTATGGAGCGTTAGCATATTCTCGATGTTATGTTGTGGGCGAGGAGGCGTACTGTCGATTAGTTTTAGCGAAGGCAATAGTAGCACTTCTAAAAGTTCAGACCATGCAACGTTTAGAACTTACAGCAGCAGTCATTGCAGCTCGCATCGGTTCATTGTTACAGACTGGATTGAACAGGGAGTTTCAGGATGAAGTTTCATGGACGTACTCTATGATTGTGTTGGCTTACATCAAAAATGAGAGCAGTCAGTTTAAGATCATTGTAGCTAGTCGAGTCTCAGAAAGACCACAGTCTCGCCATGGTGAATCAGTAACGGTATGTAGCTTCAAAGCAGAACGTAGATGACTATGTATCCAAAGGTATACGGTTCAGTGAAGGTGACATTAAAATTTGGAGCAAAGGTTTTAGTTTTTTCAAGAGGATTAATGAGTAAGGGCCAATATTGAGTGCATTGCACTCCAAATAGAACTACGGAAATAAGTTGTTGTGAATTTAGTGGTTGATGGATCCGGAATGCATCAACTTTTCAGTTACTTATCAGACTGAAAAAGGCTACTTAAAGCCGTGACATGGCGGAAGCGAGGATTACCAAATCAAACACTAAACTGAATACGGCAAATAGGTCAATTAAGTTGGAGATAGTTTGATATGAACAATTCACAAATGTATATAATTTTCTAAGTTTACCGCAACTCTGCTTCATACCTATTTGATTCGCCCGGTAGTTCACATGCGGCAGTGAGAATCAAACCATATGGGTCTGATAAGTCGTGGTTTAGAAGTTTGTTTTCCGCGTAACAGAACAAAACTTCCAAGTTGATCAGCAAAACATTTTGCAGGCATCTCAGTCACAATTAGTTACGGTGTTCATCCAGTTATGGTAACAATGAGAAAATACGCATTGCTGATTGATTCGAGGTTAAGTGGTAAGTCGTCGAGGATTTGGTACAAGTCTCTAGATTCTAGATATGAGGTGATCAGTTGTTTGAATATTAAAGTAGATTTAGTAGTACGAATATTTTGTGGTGGTTTATTCCCGAGTTTGATGCAGAATACGATAAAGAACTTACAACTATATTGTGTTTCACACTTATTATAGGTAATGTTGCCTCGTAGTTCCGGAGATAGTATCTGAGCATTTGGTTCCACAAGGGAGAGAAATCCGAGAACGATAACCCGTTGGTTATTTTATATAAAAATATTAAGTTATGTCATAGTCGGCGACGATACAATAGTGCCGAAGAAAGTGTTTCACAACTAGTCGTGTACTTCATGTTATTGTTAGTTCCCAGAATTCGACGTGTAAAACTTCTTTGTACACTGTTTACACGTAACCTATCTATGCTGTTTATCCTCCGTTGAATGGAAGTTTTTAAAAAGGAAGCCTGTTAATCTTCTACTTTTAGAGATTATAGATGGGGAATGTTCCATGAAACTCAAGTTGTCGGAATATTTAACACCAAAGTTGCTTGTTAGTTGGAGTACTTGGACCTTGGACCCATTTGGGGTTTACGGTTGCCTATGCGCATGATTCTTCATTTACTGTAGTTAAGTGGTAGTTGCCATTTTTAACTCCAAGCAGTTAGGCTATCGAGGTCCTTTTGATCTAAAGTCATGCCTTCTTCTAAATAATCTGGTTTAAAGCCACATACTTCTTTGAGATCGTCCGCATATGGGTCCGGTCGGTCATGTTTGATAACGTTATTTATATAATTTGTGTAAATAATGAACAGTTAGGAACCCAGTACACCTTCCTGCATAACGTCGCTAATATTGGTTTAAGTGATGATAGGCTGTTATTAAACCTTACTGTTTGCTGTTTTCCTTCAAGGAAGGATGCAAACTGTGAGCAAAGTGGGTATTTGACCCCTTATGACTTTAGTTTAATGAGCAGTCGCTTATGAGGGACTGTGTCAAAAGCTTTACTGAAGTCGCGAATTAAACCGGACACTAGGAGCCCTTTGTCCTGTTGTGTAGATATGTCGTCAAGATAGTCTGATAAGTATGGGCTGCACGAACTAGTATTTGAAGATCCATGTTGGGAAGGGGCGAGCAGTTTGTTCTTAAGTAAATATTAGAGTAGTTTCTCCTTGGCTAATTTTTCCATCACTCGACGCAACAGAGGTTAGGTTGATAGGGCGGTAGTTCTCTACATTTACTACAGGTCCGGATTTAAACTTAGGAATGACTTAGTTTTCCATAGAGTAGGGTAGCATGCAGTAGAGGATGATATTGTAAATAGCTTAAGAAGTGCCAGGTGGAAGTCAGCACCACCATTTTTAAGTGAATTAGCTGGTATGCTACCAAGGCCCAAGGTGCATGAGTGTTTTAGCATGGTTATAGCCTTCGTAATATTTTCTATGGTGAATGTTATATCCTTGACTTTTGCATGTTAGCGGTGTGTTTAGTTTGTTCCTATCTATTTTGTTTTCAATGTTAAGCGTGGTGGCAAAGTGCTCACTGAATAAATCATATATTTTATTGCCACAGATAAAGAGGTTTCAACCATTTATCTTAAAGCTACTGACTTTGTTCTGGAAGGTCTTAAGAAGTCTCATAGAATTATTTTGAACAGTAGCCTGTTTTCTAGTGTAATTTCCATTTGTATACGTTCTGCTTCGACCTTAATACATATTTCTTTCGTAGTTATAAGGGAGGAAAAATCTTCAAGCCTATAAAATTTAGATGCAAGTCTATGCAGGCTTCTTCTTACAGTAGTGGTAATAAGCATACATTTCGGAATTCTGGGTTTAGTATATCTAATAGGTGCAGCTATGTCAAGCGTATTATTAGTGTTAGAGTAGAGTATACTAGTCAGGTTAGCAGCACCGTCTTTCGTGAAGTAGCTGTCCCAGTCAAAACAGTTGGAGTAAGTCTTAGGGCTCGTCCAATCTATCTTGTGGAGGGGTCTGCTGGGTAATGTAACCGGACAATTATACTTTGTTGTCTCTAAGTCAAAGTTGCACATGACAATATTGTGATCAATACCTGGGAATTGTTTCTCTGTACATACGGAACATAGGGTAAGTTGATTTGTAGAAACTAAATCCAAAATATTTTTATATCTTGTTAGGCTGCGAACATACTGTGACCAGCCACCAATCTCTAAACCTTCCATAAACAGGTCATAGCGCTTCGGTGCTTTGGTGGGGGGGGACCATGAGATTTCAGGCATGTAAAAGTTTCCACAAATAACCTCACCTGTAAAGGGTACGGAGCAGACCAGTTTAAAAATGTGTAACAGTAAGCTTACATTCTCTATTGATGAATTAGGCTGATGATATACGCAGCCGAATAAGTAAGATTCTGAAACAGAAGGTATCATAACCATCCACGCTGAATCTTGTAATCTAAGCCTGCTGTGTCAAATAGAAGTAAGTTTAACTTCCAGTTAACATAAATAAGAAAACCTCCTCCATGTCCATATAGCTTGTCACTACGATACTGATTATAATTATCAAGGGATATACTTAGATCAGAGACATTAGGAGTAGTCCATATCTCAGTTGCCATAATAATTGAGGGTTGGTTGATAAATGCAAACAGAGCTAAGTCGATCATTTTGTTGCATACTAATCGTGCGTTTAGTAGGTATAGACTGAGCGAGTGGCCAATGAGGTTGATGTAGTTTAAAGCGTCATGGATGAAGGGGTCGGGTTTGGGAATTCGGATGAGATTTTGACTCGGAATTAGTTGTAGAGTTTTACGTTGTTCAGATACTAGTGGGTAAATAATGGGTGACTGCTATAATATGTCCACCGACACTAGTTTGCGGCTAACAGCGTCCCAATAAATAGGTACAAATATCCATGACTCCGTATAGATCACAGAAACAGACATCTGAGAAATTGCTATCACCGTTGGTGAATGTCAGCTGGTGCGAATATTTTCTGAAAAGTGGAAATAAATTGTAATATTTATACACACAAATGTAAAAGCTCTAGAAGAAGTGTGATTTCGCAAAATCCCAGCCTTTGTTTAGTGAGCCTTGTTTGTATGAGTATTGCAGCAGATCGATACTGTATATGGAGAAACTAGCAATTAAGTAGTTGGCCAATATTCATGAACTTACTTCACTTTCCCCTGGTGTAAGTACTGATGGTGACGGTGGCTACTACTAGAAGATATTCGAATTTTATAGAGAAACTAACCGTCGTAGCACTAAAGGCCAACGTCTAGCATACACGGTCAAAACCAGCATTTTCAAACTTCTTATTAATTGCTTAGAAAAAAGGCCAGCATCTTGACTTCGGGTCAAAGTAAAAGTGATCTATTCTGCTTAACAAATGTGTCCGATCATAGCAAAACATCAGTATAAAAAAGTTTTATAAGTCAAAAATGTGCTGACTGTAACTTTCAAGTTAGTGTCACTGTTTGGAAACTTTCGTCAATAAAAAGTTTGATTTTGTTTAGGCTATTCAATTTCAATGACCTGAAGTGTGGTCATTTTTGAATGTCGGCCATTTTCACCGGATTGGTTGATACTCTGTGTTTTGATGCGTCATTTGCGTGGTTATACAAACTACTCCCATGAGCATAGAGGTAGGTTTCGGGCATCCCATGTTATGCGGATGCAGTTTTCCTTAATTCAGTTCATGATGTTCTAATCTGTTGATATTAATCTCGTAACTGTATTTTAGTGTCTACTCGTTCGTGCTGCTTCTCTCACCCCAGAGGTGTTTCTTCAAGGCATCCTGGAGTTTGGTATCCACATCCTACAATCAGCCGACCTTCTGGGGCAAGGAACGGTGTTCGGCTGACTGCTTCATTTCCAAACATCCCTGGTTTACTTGCAAACCAAATACCATTACTGACCCACCTAACTATTCGACCACAACACATCGATCGTATTAGAGCTAAAAGAGGCCAGTCTTTCACACGCTCCCGTTTTCTAAACCGCAGAAAAAGAAATCTTCGATCATTTAAAAGCACTCTAAATCCTAATGATCCTTTAAATTTACAAGACTTAATGAAAGAAACAGAACGTCGCCGAGTAGAGGGTTTATCACCACTTCGTGGTGATTCACGCATGAACACACCGGCAGCTAGCGTTGCTGGTGATGTTGATTGTGGTAGTCCACAAATTCAGATCATTCAAGCCTCAAGTGCTTCAAAAGGTTCGGAGTCACCTCGTTTCATCAGCCGGAAGTCAGACTGTCCTTCAAAGAGACAGTTCCATCACCTTGTACACAGACGACCTTTGCGGACCTCTAAGTGTTACACCGTTAGCCGTCGTACCAGGGGTTTCATCCCTATAACAGGAAACTATTGTGACTACTACAGACGCCGTGATCCAAATGACAGGCTTTCTTATTTAATGCCTGAATGGTTTGTGGGTAAAGATGTAGCAGATTACGGATGCCATAACGGTACGCTTACGTTTGGAGTGCTTGAAAAATTCCCAGAGATCAAGAAAATAGATGCTTTTGATTGTGATGCGGAATTAATAGCTAACGCTCAAAGTATGCAAAGAGAGAAACTACGCTGGGATACAGGATCAAATGTTAGGTATGAAAAGATTAATTTTCAAGTTGCGAATTGGATTGATGAGTCGTCTACGAATGATGAACCTGAGTACGATACAATCATGGCCTTCAGTGTTACTAAATGGATTCATCTTAACCATGGGGATCCTGGTCTAATGCGGTTTTTCAGACGTGCCTTCAACTGCCTTAAACCAGGTGGACACTTAATCTTAGAACCACAACCCAAATCTTCGTATAAAAGGACACGACTAACGGTAAGCGTCCACTTTCTAAAACTTATTTAGTAGGCTAAACACAGGTCGATTTATGAATCGTTGAAAATCAACCCATCAAATCTTGAACCTCTACTAGTAGACCTTGGTTTTTCTTATTTTGATACTATCAAGGCTCCTAGACCTAATGAACCGTTCCGACGCAAAATAATTCTATGTTCAAAATCGTACGGCGCAACTCCAGCATCCATTCGCAATGATTTTCGCTCAGAAGTGCATAATTGGCAAAGTTTTAACTCACCTCACAGTCCACATAATCGGGAACCACCACCGGTCTGTTATCTCCCACAAACACCTGTTTATAACCTGGGCACCCCATTCACTACAGGAAATTCCCCTACGTACAGACATTTGTGTGTTTCTAGTACAGTTCTAAGCCCATCAGTTTTGCCTAATGTTTCTCCACTTGTCACTACTGTGGGTTCTATGCCAACTCCCAACTGCGAACCAGATTCAACATCTTATTGTTGACAAAGATATTTTGTACATAGTTTATGTTTTATGACATTTCATTGGAAAATCCTTGTACAGTCCTGTGTAATATTGCAAAGCACTTATTATTTTCATGCCTATAAATAATAGATCTTGCAAAGTCTACCTGTTTTTCTTTGTTGTAAGCATGTTCTAAAACCTGACGAATAGTGAATATCTGGTCTATACAACTGCGACCGGGTCTGAAACTAGCCTAGTTTTCTCGTAATTGTAGATCACTGGTTGTAGTTAAGCGTCTGATAATTATAGAAGCTAGTATTTTAAACACTATATTAGTCAAACTAATTCTTCTATGGTCGTCGCAGGACGACTTTGGCCCTTATATACTGGGACGGTTAACGATCGACGCCAGTCAGACGGAATTATGTCAAGTTCCCAAACCTTAGTCAAAATATTAGTCAGCCTGGTTGTCAGAGTGGGACCACCATCCTTACGGACCTCTGGGGATAATCCATCCGGTCTTGTTGCTTTGCCTCGCCTTAGATTGGCTATAGCTTTTTCGACTTCGACAAGAGTCGGGGAACCTAAGTCGACTTTCCATTCCGGATGTCTTGAAATAGTGGGAAGTTCTAGAGTGGCTGAAGGCCAACTAAACTGTTCCTTGAAGTGTTCAACCTATTATTCTAAACGTCTAGACTGAGAGCTAATAAGCGTTCCGTCCTTTTCGGAGATCGTCTCGCTAACGCTGGATTTTTAACCCCGGCTTCTTTTATGAACTTGTAAAGTTGTCTAGTGTTACCTAACGCCACTGCCTTTTCCATTTCCTTTGCTTTCGTTACCCACCACTGCTCACGGTCGTTTCGCAGACTTTTCGTCAGTTTATGCCTGATTACTCGTCGCTCATAATCGTGTTCGGAGCCTGATGGGATAAGTCTTCGGGAGTCTATTAAATCAACAGGAGCCATTGAGATCCATTGATTTTTCTTGACATGTTGATTTAAGTCCTTGATAGATATCATTGTAGATGCCACAGCTGCTTGAACATCTTGCCAAGCAGTATCTATTTGGGACGCATCTTTATAATTGCCTAAGTGATTCCTCAGTTGTTCCTGAAATTTAATCTTGGCTGTTTCATTACTAAAATGAAATCTAAATGGTTTTCCTGTGGTAGTTTTTCTTCGCCCGGTAAGACGCAAGCAAACGCGTGCTCTTACTAGAGCGTGGTCGGAGTCCAAACATGTACTCCAGAAAGATCGGCAGCCTTTTATCGAGCCTCTGCAGCGGTGAATAATGGCGATATGGTCTATTTGAGTCCACCGTTAAGTAGGGCAAGAAGTAGCCATGTTAGGCGATGTCGCTCCTTATGCTCAAAGTTCGTGTTTGCTAGAAATAAACAATTGTCTGAACAAAGTTGCAGCAGACGGTCGCTGTTATCCGTTCTCTGAGCCAGAACACTGAAGTATCCACCTAAATGTCTTTCAGACTGATTCAGGCTACCTATCTGGGTGTTAAAATCATCTGCTATGAGTACCAAATCTGAGTGTTTGGCCTTATGAAGAAGTTCAGAAAGGTTCCCGTAAAATTCATACTTCACTTTATCCGGGCTGCAGTCAGTGGGAGCGTTGGCAGAAACGATGAGAAGACAACGGCTTGTGTCCCTATCTTTCTGAGTTCTTACTGAACCATTTAGTCGGACGGCACATAGGCGACTGTCAACAGGAATCCATCCGAGAAGTTCCTGTTCTGCTCTCATACCTAACGCAATACCTACACCAGCTAGCCCGCGAGAAGTTGCTGTTCAGTCACTAGATAAAAGAAGAGTGTATCGCGAAAGTTGTTCACTCTGATTACGTGACGTCAAGTGAATGACCACGCTAGGGTCCTGTATGTGTGTTTCGGAGACACAACATACATCAGTGACACGGGGTTCTAATGTCTTAGCTATGGAGGCTTGTTGCTCTATTTGACACTGTTCGTATACTGAATGCGCCAATGTGAAGTTTGGAGTGTGGTCTTATTATGCTCAGGACATTATTTCGTGGGTCAGAATCGTTGGCACTGATGACACAGGAGGAAGTTGAAGATAAGGATTTAGGCTTGAAGGTAGGGGAAGGATAAATATTAAGAATAGAAGAAGGAGTTTGATTAAAATGGCAGTGATCTTGCGTGTTGTTAGAGGTATAAGGGCGGTTACTTTTTCCCAGTTGCCCAAACTGTGGAAGGGTTCTTCTTGATGTACCTGAAAAGCAAAATGTGTTAGGGTTGGTCTGAGAGACCTGGAAGCGTGACCGCAGTGCCGAAGGAACAACTGCCTGAGGCCGGTCACACGGCCTTTTTGAGAGAGGTTTTCGTTGTTGTAGCTCCGTACTTGTTGAGCCCTTACTGCCGGAGACGGAAATCCCTGGAGTAAGGTGAGGTGTACATTTTTAGGGTAGGCCTTTTATAATCCCGCCCTTTGTTTGTGGAAAGGCAGCATCACTGTTATGCTGGTTGTTAGAGGAAAACACCTTACTGCTGTCACACCTCTGTACAGCCAGCAGTACGACTTCATCCTCGGACCTTATATTTGCTGGCTTTGATCTCACCGCTCTTCAACCGACCTACCTGGCATAGTAGGACCTTGAGGAGCGATTGTTCCAGCCAGCATAGCCCGATTGAGTCATCACGATAGGCAAGCCCGACCACCACGTCAAGGTAGCAGCACAGTCAGGACAGCAATTGGTTACTACAACTAGTTTATTAAGGTTAGCTTCAGTAAATTTTGGGTAAAATAAGTCGAAGGTCAGTTCTAATCTCCCATATTGTATTATTTAAAATCGGTCCTTATTCATCTAGTTAAAATGATGGATAGTTGTTATGATACAAAATAATTGGTTGAGTTATCGAACGTCAATGAGGTTTACCAAGTCGATAATTACACGTTTGCTCTCCTCACTCATTCCGAAGCCGGTGACAGAAGAACAAGACGATGGACTAACCAGACAGAACCCGAAATATATTATATTCCATATATATATATATATATATATATATATATATATATATATATATATATAAACAGACCGCGCAGCAAATCAATCAGGAATCTAACATTAATACAGAACAAAGGAGATAGTGGTAGTGAATAGGGACAACTTGCACACAACCAATTAACTGTAGTTCATAGTAGGAAACAATATACCAGGAGTAAATATACTTAAGGGGAGGATAGGGTAAGAGGAACGTAACAATCATAAAAATGAAATGTCTACACTACTCAACCAAAATGATTAAATTAATCCTCCAAAACACAGTTCTAAAGGCTCATTACTTTCCTTTAATCACCCAACATAACAATCGTAGGACAGTCAAGTGAGCAATTCTGACTTTTACTATAGAGTAGTAATCAAAGTTTGGGTTGTAAATCTTCATTGACATACACGTATATCCAACTTCATCATTCAAGATGTTCATAAGCCCTCCTATTTTATATATGTTAATGGATGTTGGTAACATGTGTTTTAAACTAAAGTAATTATTTACAAAGATGGTGTTTTGTAGCTTTAATGTGGCTATCAAATGTTATTCAACAAACAACAACTGACATTAAAAGATTGAAACCTAGCAAATACGTATTATATAAGTTGGATTGTGACCGGCAAGTGGAATTCAGGACGCGCGTTTCGTCCTATTTGGGACTCAACGGCTGGATGTACCTAGCAAATACGGTTTGCATAATAAGATAGATGTACCCTTTACGTTATGAATTTAGTTTGGAGTCAATCATCAGTAACGTAATTACCGAAATGGACGTGTTTTGGTCCATGGTATCTCATGACAGCGACATCGGATATTTACATGGTAACAGCAGAAATTATAAGGAATGCTAATGCTGATTAAAGTATATACTAAATTTAAGACGTATAACTCGAAGGAACGAGTTAGGTGGGAGGATGAAATGACACTTAACGTAATTTAAATAATGAATCACATGCTACATAGGGTTATTTATGGTTGACAGGTTACCATCTGTCTCTATAGGAGAGCTAGAAGTCAGGCATTTAAAAGAAATAATATAGTAGTATACTCAATAAAAGTTGATGCCTGTTACTATTCACACTGTGAGTTATACCTACCCACTCGTAAAGTGTTTTGAAAGTTGTTTTTATATATGAATAGTTATTAAATTTACCAATATTGGAGACATAGACGTTTTCACTTCATGATGAAGGCCGATTCCTTTTACTAAATTTTACATTTGCATTGTCATTTTATTGTCATTATATATATATATATATATATATATATATATATTCCATAACGCCATCTTTTAGCAGTTTTCTCCCCTTTTGCATAATTTATTTTTAACATATAGCGTTCTCCAGTCTAGTTATAACGTATATGTTATATGCATATAGTTCATTTTAATGCAATAATTGTAGATTTGTAAATGTTAAGTCTGACAATATTTAATTAGGATAATTGCTAACTTAAATATTCCTGTTTCTGGGTAATTATGATTATAACTGGTGCGTTTATATAAATGACTTGGCTAGCTGTATGTAGACGATGACATCGAATTCAAGCGTTGTGCAGAATATTATGTAGTGTTATGCAGCTCACCGAAATACTGGGTAGGAAGAGTAACTTGATTGTAGTGTCCGTAAACCATAGAGCCAGAATTTCATGACAAAATGCTTGTTTATGTAACCATTTGGTGAAAATTTCAAATTTTTTAGCTTTAATGCTGAACTTTTACCATAAATCGCTAAATGACCTCATTGTTTTTAGAATAATATCTCGATGTATAGCAATACAGGGAATTTCCCTTTAGAGTGTACTACC
Organism: Schistosoma mekongi; assembly: GCA_034768735.1. Classification (NCBI taxonomy): domain Eukaryota; kingdom Metazoa; phylum Platyhelminthes; class Trematoda; order Strigeidida; family Schistosomatidae; genus Schistosoma; species Schistosoma mekongi. The sequence goes on from CM068309.1 coordinate 41,316,715, forward strand.
CACAGTACGACATTATATGCAATTGGTGTACAATACCAGACCACCATTTGCACAATGTTTTTCTGTAAAGTTTGGTTTATGTCAGTTCACTTACCTTTTTAATTCGTGAATCCTCCGTTTGGATTATTCGCTAAATAACCTTTATTGTTGCCATGTTATTTCTAGTAGGCTTTCATATTTTTTTGGAAACCACCTCCACACAGGTTTTGTCTTCACAATTTCAGCCCTTTATGCTAATTTGGCCATGGCAACTTGAACTGATATACACGTACCAATTCGTACCATTGTGACTGACAGTCTGATTAGTAGACAGAACAATTTGATGAATTGTAAATGGTACTTGTAAGCAATTCATCTCGTAAGCACAGTTAATATTCTCTACATAAAAGTGTATTAGGCACAATGTTACTTACATTCTAATCTTTTAGTTAAACATAATTACTGTCTTGTAAAAAAATATCCATAGTTCTAAATAGATTATTTACAGATCAAATATTTAAAGACATAGTCTACAATTGAAAATATGATTGATTATTTTAGATTTTTCGAATATTGATTGACAGTAAACAAAAAAAGGTAAGTTTCGAAACTATAAAGTAAATGGTAGTGTTTGTAATGAAATCAAAGAATACTAGTAGAATCGATATACATTGATTTTTGTGTAACTATAAATATCCATGTAAAGGTTCTTTGTTGAAAATAATCTGAAGTGTTTGTATCTTCTTGTTGATATTGTTATAGATTGAGATCGATCAATTTCTTTTGGCATATATCCATCTTAAGCGAATTGCCTCAATGTGGATGTAATTCACAATTATGATTAGAGTTAGCCGTCCGGATTAATTAACTAAGTGGTGAATGCTGTAGCATTTGACACAAATGGAGTGGATTTAAATGTAAATACATCAGCTGATAAATCCTAAACGGCGAAATATACATCAGTGATTCTGTTTACTGGTCACAAAGCAATTTTGATTATATACAGTTGAAGAATTCTGGCTAACTACCGATTTCCGTGAATAAATCACTTCAATTGTTTGATTCTTGTTCGTTTTATCCTTTCTGTGTAGATTATTACAGGGCGTCACATGAAAGTGATAACTACTAGAGTATGTAAACATCATGAGTTTTGTAGTTAGGAAGTGAATGTTGTAAATTAGTCGCAATTAATCTACGTACACCTTAGATATTTTAAAATTTCAACGAATTTCTATTCACCGTACTACATGTTGATATTTTTTTTCAATAAATTATGTCATTAGCTAACCAACTAGTTTGGTAAGTGTCTGGGTTCCGAAAAATAATCTGATAATACTTTGTATACAGTAATAACAAAATAACAATGTAGATTAGCTTCCACTGGAATAGATTTCTAAAACTATTGTAATTCCTTCACTCTGTTGATGCCTCTCTCAAGAGACATCTGTATCACTACCTTATTCACACAAAAAGATCTAATTGATAATCCGTGGTTTATAACAGTTAGTTATTATTATCAGCTAGTTAGACGAATCATGACTCCAGTTCTAATTCTGAGGGTAGGATGTATCAGTAACCTAACATCTGACTATCAGAAGTAGATGTCTCTATTATCCTGAAATAACCGGATGTTGCTGTAATGTTTTTATTGTTGCGATTGTGTGATTTTGTTTACTTTGCAAAAAACATAGGAACTGGTTTTGTGTAATGTTTTAACAACGACCAAATAAAAATCAACTGGAGACTTTTTAGATAATGGTCAAGCTGTAGCTAAACTTTAATTTTAATGGACGTAGTAAGAGATTGCCAATGTAGGACCCCACATAAATGTAGATCATAAACTCCAGTAAGCACACCATTACATCAAAAGTGAAACTAACCAATTTACAAGCGAATAAGTTAGAATAATAATACCACCTACAATACTACTCAGGGGAATACATTATATCAGCTGCCCACACTTAGCAGAATGTTGGTAATATGTCTATGTAAGAAAACTTGGTGAAGATTGAAGACTTTATTCTTATATTCACATCCAGATAGAAAACCCACTCGATTTTCTTATCACTGCTCTCGAACCCAAGCTAAGCATTTGTAGATGCTGGACTAACGTCGACTAACAGTTCATTTCTATTCGATTCCGTCTGGATGATGTAGCCGCCTAACTTAAGGGGGCTTAAGCTAGGGCTACACTATCCATTGACTCCATGTCCTGGCCCGCCCTAACTGTGGTTATTAGGCTTTCCTGTTCCCTTAATATTTACTATAAAATAGACAGTTACTAGACAATAATACACTTAAGAAGATGAAGGGAGGGAGTTATTTAAATAAATAGCGATCGCACCATGTACACTCCGTATATTGATTGTGTGCATAAACGGTGTTGGTGTTAACAGGTTGAAGTAATTGACTCAACGTAGAGTGGCCAATAAGTACAACGTAAATTCGTTAGGGCTTTGTACACTCGTGTCAACCATACAAGTCGTTTGATTATAAATCCTAAGATTTTAGATAATGTCAGTGAAAGTGATTCATTCGTGGATATCATAGCTTGATTTCTGTTCATTCTTATAGACTATAGTAACCAACAATATGTAGTTTTCTCCAACTTTCAAATTGTACTTAATAAATCCATCGATCTTAATGTTAGATCATAAGCTTCAAAGACTTGGATTTAACCGGACAGATCCAATTCTTCTTATTTTAAATGTTGTAACGTTGACTAATGATTCAGCTGAGGGATATGTGTCGACTTCTCGTACTAGCTGTTTGTGAATAGTACGTAACTGTATAGTATACGTAGGCCTGATAAAATATTTCGCGCATTAGTTCCATGATCAATGCAAATATGTTCCATAGTTGTTTTTTTGAATAACCTCACCAACATGTAGTTTTGTTTTCGCTCGAATATATTTGACAAGTACACAGGAGTTTGGCTATCCCACTCCAATTTTTTTCAGTTTCTCCCAAAGTTGATTGTTATATGTAATCACAAGTTTCATATCTACAATCTAATGATAAGCCGTAAAGTTGACCTTCAAGGGTTATTAAGTGATGTCAGATTGTCATTGTAGCAAAATAACTTTAGTTCATTAACTAGGCAGTAGTTTTGTTTAAGTTAGATTGTCAACGAAAAAGGGGAAATAAAATATATGGAGAGAAAAATCGTGACAGTTAAACGCTTATCGTCTCGTTAACTAATTTCTCCCTTTACCCTTTATTGTAAACATATTCTTCGCTCCCTGATTGCAGACTGATTTCGTACCTATGATAGACTTGCTCCCCCACCACACACACACACACACATTTATTAGTAGTTTGTGCTAGCCTATATTTCCGTAAATCATTTGCGTAATAATTTATCATAAATCTATGACATTATTTATCTAGTTCACAGTCTAACAAAAATAATTTATGATTTATATAGCGCGAAAACCATCCATTGTCATCATTAGTGATAACTGTCTCATTCCCGACAAGTCTGAACTCCACCAGTCACGACTTCGTGGGTGCGCACTGCTGAAGAGTTCCACACTAGAACGAAACAGCCGTCCAGTGCTCCCCGGTTTTCAATGGTACCCTGCCAACATCAATCTGTGATATATCCAATCAAATAAAATAACCAATCTCCACAAAAAAATAATCATCCCAATTGAAAAATAATTTACTAACTTCAATAAATGAATATTCACTTGTAATAGTGCAACTTTAAAAAAATAAAAACCAATGTATGAAGAGAAAGTTTACTTTACAGTGAAGTTAATCAGATATACCAGTAACCACGATTGAATGGATTCTTATCAGTCTTAATAGTCTTCAAATTGTTGTTCTTACAATTGTGAATTCTAAAAGAGATGAAGTTTCAGCTATATTGATAAAGTGTATTAAGTAAAAGTATTCATGAAGTAAATCTATGAAAAAATTACACATGCCAAGTTGACATTTTGTTATGACGCGATGAAAAGGAAGGAGGAGATGATGAGGATGAAGTTGGTTGGTGGATGCAAATACCAATAAGATGCGTGCCTAGTTAAGAATGTACGATTGACCTAAGCCCATTCACCCCCCCCAGGCCGACGATAGGACAACCACAAGTGAGAGAACCGGAAGACTGAGAACTGAGAACCGGAGAATGTAATATATTTTAATCATGCCTTTATATACACATGAAATCAGACCACACAGTAAACCAATCTTAAATCTAACATTGATACAGAACAAAAGGAATAGTGGCAGTGAGTGGGGAGAACTTGCACACATTAAGGTAGACGTAGTTCATAGTTAATAAACAATGCACCAAGAGTAAATATACAAAACGAGAGAACCGGGCAAGGGGGACGTAACAGTCATAGAAATAAAATGTTAACACTGTCCACAGTTATAATAAATGAAATAATGTTCTAAAGCACAGTTCCCAAAGATAGCCAATCTTCATTAGGTGCCCGGCATATCACATTTGATGATTGTTTTGCTGTTGTCTAAAGTTAACATTAAAAGCGTAAACACTTATCATGTATAGTAAATCATGACAATGAGAATGACAATAAGTATATGAAACTATAATATACGACAACTGCTATATTCCTGTCTTTTCATTCGTTTATTCAATCACAATAATCGTGAAAGTATGATTTTGTAGATAAGAAAATATCATCAACTTCATTTTTTTTTCTTTAAAGGTCCAACAAAGTGTGATATCATTCTAGCTAGTAAGTAGATAATTAATTAACACAATTCTTATACTTTATTAATTTATAAAACTGGAAGTTAGAAAATACAGTTCTCTTTGTTGTTCTTAGTGTTGTGTACAATATCTCCAGGTCAAGTGTAAGAACGTAGTGCATTAGGGATTTTAAAGTAGGTCTGATATCAGTTGACATTTTCGTGATAAATTTGAGGTACTGCAATGCGTAAATCAATAAGGCACGCTTACGATTACATCCCTGAAATGTTCGTCTTTCAAGTGACTTGTGAACGAAATCCAGATCACGAGTTTCGTCTTATTTAGGACTCGTCTTCTGGACATGTATGCGTACCATTGATGATATTTACACAGGGAATCGAACTCTGTTGGTTTCGTGCCAGACGCCACCACGTTCGGCACTAAGCTACTGAAGTCAGATAGACACATTTGTGTTATGGGCGTGTATATGTAGTCAGTCCCTGTGTGAATATGAACACTGTGATGCAAGTTCATCCATCTGGCGAGTCCCAAGTAGGACGAAACGAGCGTCCTGGATTCAGCTTGCCAGTCACAATCCAACCTAAACAATACATGTGATAATATCACTATATCGAGGCAATCCGCTGGGGATGCGCATACAACAACAGAGACTGATCAATTTCAGTCCATAACAAATCAACGGAAAGATCCAAATACATCCTAACTATAGGCAGTAATTTGTTCTTTGTTCCAATCCATTCATTCTTTTATATTATTTTGATATTTTAAAATCTCTATAATCTCAACTAGGTTTCGCAGTCTAGTGAAATTCTATTGTTCGTAGAATAATTTATATTTCACAAATTTAAACAATAAATTAAAACAACGATTCAATTGAGCCGGAGTAATCAAATGTATGAATTTCATCCCAATTTTATACCTAGTAGTAACTATGAGGCCATCGCTTCTATGCTTAATTATAAACAATACTAAAATCACTTATAACACTAGGTCAACCCAATACTAATCAACATCACGAACTGACATGGACAACAGACAAAGTTTACTGATGGAAATTTGTAAGGTCCATGGAGTATATTTCAAACTGAATGTTGGTTGTAAATCCTGAAGATCCTAAACTCGATCCTTAATGTAAATATGTGTGTACATTGTTAAGAAGTGCCATACTAAGTCACAATATTTCTCAAATACTTTTTAGTCACTTTATCATGTCTAAATCAACATTGTGATATGCCGGGCACCTAGAGAAGATTGATTATCCTCGAGAGCTGTGCTTTAGAAGATTATTTCAATTATTATAACTGTGGACAATCTAAACATTTCATTTCTATGACTGTTACGTTCCTCTTACCCGGTCCTCTCGTTTAGTATATTTACTCTTAGTATATTTTTTATTACTATGAACTACAGTTACTTAGTTGTGTACAACCTGTCCCCATTCACTGCCACTCTTTCCTTCGTTCTGATGCAATGCTAGATTCGTGATTGGTTTATTGTGTAGTCTGATTTTGTGTATATATAAAGGCGTAATTGAAATACGTTACAGTACGTTTTCCATTTCCCGATTCTGGATCTTCTATTATCGGCCTGGTGGTGAGTGGGCATAGGTCAGTCGCGCATTATCAACTAGGCACACTTCATTGGCGTTCGCTAGAACCACCTGAATCTTTCGTTGCGTCATAACACATTGTTCATAAAACTTAATAATTACCCATAAATTTGCTAATTAAATGACATTAGTAAGTAATCACTTATCTACCAATTGTATGATTGTTGAACTTTCAAGTCATCCTGAAAAGACACCATTAATATGATACAAAATCATAAATTAAGCCCTATTCACTATAGTTATAGACTAAGTATTATTCTACTGAAATAACACAGCAGTTACTGTCATAAACAGTGATGATTATTGAACCTATAGATTAGTTGGTTTTATGACTAAAGTATAATATAGCGTTGAACTTCAGTAATTCTTTGAACTAATCAATGTAGAACCTGGTAAATATTTATCGAAAAGAATATTCTTCGTTCATCGTCTTTATTTTTGATAAATATGGGAATTTTCAAACAATCCTTGAAAATGGGATGGTTATTTTTGTTGAGATTGGTTATTTGTTTGATTGAATATGTCACAGATTATAGTTGGCAGGGTCCCATTGAAAACCAGGGAGCACTGAACAGCTGTTTCGTTCTAGTGTGAAACTCCTCAGCAGTGCGCACCCCAGATTCCGCACCAGGAGCTTCAGGTTGACGGTGAATGCCTAACCATCTGCATCACTTGGTCGGCATACAATGGTAGAATTCCACACTCAAATGAAATAGCTGTCAAGTGCTCCCTGGTTTTCGATGGGACCCTGCCAACATCAATCTGTGACATATTCAATTATTGAAATGTCTTCAATGAATAATCATTTCAACAATTCAGTATAAACCATGAAAGTTTGATTATACAAATAAGCTAATTAGTTGCATAAATATGTAGCATTAGTATATAAGTGTTTTGTTGATAGAACAAATAATATTATGAAGTGTATACAGATTTTTCATTATTTATGCACTTAATCAAGGTTTCTATAGAATTTTCTGATCTATATAACTATGTTACAAATGTGTTTTATAACTAATCATTGAGAAGACAATAGTCTTTAATGCTCCTTTAATTGTTTCTGATTAGAGATTTCAAATGTAAGATAAAAATCAAACTAAAAAGGTCTACTAATTTAATGATAGATTCTATTTCATAGATCATCAAGAATGGCATCCAGTGAAGAAGGATTAACATTCAGTCGATATTACTATGGATACTTCAGACAAACACGATTTACAAAGTGTTCTTGTCTCGGTGATATACTTTTATAAAAATAAATGAGTGATTTCTTTAGAAATATTGATTAATGCCTATAATCTACACGAATGAGCTTGTGTGAAAATATTACAATTTTACATTTTGTGATTGTGTCTTTCTGTAATACGCCTATTTGCTGATATGTTTTCGTGTTTTATTTCAGAGATAAGGCTGATAGATGAACTGAATTCGTGGGGTTGAATAATTCATATACACATTTCTTATTGTTAAGCAGATTTCGTAACTAGCCAAGCGTTTTACGATTGTAGTTTGCACTATCTACAAAATTTCAATAGTTGGGCTCTTATCGCATAACTTGAAAATCTGGGGTGATACAATTAGAAGATGGAAAACATATTATTGATTGTACCACATATGTCACTAACAACAAGCGACAGCAGAAATGTTGCAAAGCCTATGATTTATCAGCATTTCTCTCCATAATTTCTAATTCGGTTTGCTCTTTATATCATTTTGTGCTCTTATTATAATTTAGGAATATAATTTGAAATATTGTAGCCAGAGATTTAATTGAATAACTTATCTCCAGAACAACTAGTTTGACAAGAAACTAATGGAAAAAGGTAAAGTAAAGGACATGGCTAAACATATTTACAGAAGAGGTAAAGTAGAGGGATAAAGTAGACGATTTTACAAATACTTCGCCGGGAAAATCTACATTTCCCAAGCTGTTCAAGAGAAACGAATCTCCAGTTCCTCAAGAAAATGTGTGGTCGACATTCGCAATGGTCAAATTTCCATGCTTTTTGTCCCATTATTAAAATATACTGGGAACCATCCGGTATATCAACTCATTACATCTGATATCGGAATACGTCCGCTATACCTAACATACATGGAAACAACCAGTGTGATATATTACACCACATAAGTTTAGTGAATTTTATTTGATACAATTAGAACAGAGTGACTTCTTTGTCCTCTCTGGATCATGACTTACAATTCCTTATCTTTATTAGCCATTAATGAGGTAGTTTGATTTCTGGCAGGACTATAATGTAGGGACGAACCAATGAAATTGCGACTTTTCATCTCGAGGTCATTGCTCACAGTTTGGTTGACAATGTTGACGTTATCGTCAGCTATTTACAGGAGAAAAATTTACCTTGAAGAACATTTTAGTATGATTGTGGGGCATCTATGCCCTTGAATAAATGCTAAGAGAAGAGTGACAAACTAATACTCTGATATCAATGGTCGCCCAGCAACTTCAAGGTCGTCCCTACATTATAGTCCTGCCAATATATATATTTCCCTGAACGGACTAGCTGTCAAATCTGTCTGCCACTACATGAATGGGGAGATAACAGAGTTCATTAAAGTTCAAAAACGGTAAAACTAGAGTCCAAAGATGTAGTGACAACAACAGATCTCCATAAAGTACTTGATTATACAAAGGGTAGGTTGTATAACAGAACAAATGAATGGCAGAATATGAGGATGATAAAGTTAGAATAGAATAAGCCGATTAGAGTACTAGTAATCAATAACTCAAGATGATGCAAGTAGAGCTAATAAAACGTATTTTACTGTCTGTATATGTGACTACGGAAAATTTTAGTTGAAATTCGGTGAACTAAGAATATGTGAACAGTTGTCCAAACTCCTCATGAAACTGAATGTTCTGTGTCCATATGAGATAAAAGAACGTTTCACAATGAAAAGGTCTGTGATAAAAGTAAGAGCTCACTTGACTGTTCTTTTTTAGCATATAGTAGGTTGTAAGTTACCACAAAACCTAAATTTTGGAATTCAAATAGATTTTTTTACTGGACGACTTAGATTATCTCAACTAAGCTATAGTAGAGTAAGAGATGTCCTGGTATGTATCTTTAGTATATATTTATCCTTATTCATTGGACTACAATGTACCCTTATCAATGTATGTCACTAAACTTTCGACTGTGTAGGTGTCTGTTTGTCTGTTCCGCCTATTACGGTGATCTTGTGTATCATAATACCCATTCGGCCTTCATATATCTGTCATGTTCCTGGATCTTTAGTGATTTAAGTATTCTCCTATTTGAAAAAAGTATTTGGTATCCAATTACATGTTTCTGGCTTTCCTGTCTGATTGATTTGATTTTTATTGCCAGTCCGTTCAAAACAAATTACCCTAGTACATTAGTTGCGAGTTACATTAAGAAAATAGAACACAGGCATGGTTTTCAATGCACTTCTAAATTGCCTCATCAGGATAGCTTTTCTGGTAAACTATCGCAACAATCCATAGAGAAAACCTTAAAGGACTACTTATCATAAGCCTTCAACACAAATGCAACCACACGTTTTAGCAAGTTTTCAGATCTTGTCAGTCGTGTTGGAAACTGTAGCAATTTATGAGAGTGTTCATCACTGACCGAATGTATGATGGAAAAACTTTCCAGCCATAATAAAAAGTACTAAATAAGCGGATTAACAAATTGATATTAACTCTTCAACAAAAAGGTCATGGTTTCAGTTTAGATGTACATTTACCCCTACACCGTCGATTCTATGCAGTTCGTATTCCACGTAGACATACCAACTCCCTACCACAGTCAATAAAGGATATCAAGAAACTCTATATAAAGAAGCGATTTGGAATGTATACACTTCCACTGGCTTTCATTACATCAGATCTAGTTACTACACTACTTGGAACACACCAGAAGTGTTAGCAGTCATAACTTCATCATCCTATCTAAAACAACTAGTTCAATATCTTTAGAGCAGTTTTAAAGGATTAATCTCTTATAATGAAGAAACAAACTTAGAAAAGCGATAAAATTCCTCTTTTCCTTCTTTATAAAGACCAGTTGATATTAGTAGGCGATGATGTCAAAATAGTTTAGGTATTGTCAAAGAATTTTTGTAAAGTATTTTACATCGTTGATAAAGAAGGGTGATCTATAACTCCTGGTGATGAGGTATTATTGTAAAACAAATCACCTTGTTAAAACCATGTTTGACTCTTGGCATGGAGGATAATTATTTCACTCCTACTTTAACCGTTTATGCTCAACGTTTTATTTAAAATAGTCTTGATCTCATGTAGGCAAACAATAAAAGTATTGCGGCTCTCTCAACAACTGAAACTAGATAGATCCAGTGTACAAGGTCAGGAACACTGCCCTCAGATAGGAAAGACTCAGCCATCAAAAAGAAGCCTGACGAACGTTGGTTTGCACCAGAAGCAATTAGAACACGACCAGAGAGTAAAATAGAGACTGCTACCATGGGATTCCAGAGTTAGAACACGGTACCTTGAATGAGTTTTACGCCCATTACATACAACAGTGGCTACCACACCAACTAGGGGGGGGCAGTATGAAATCTGCATGGGTAAATGAGTTACCCTGCCCATCACACCTCACAAATTTCAGATCACCTAGATTAATGGCCTCGGCCTTTAGGAGCCAAGAAGACTTATCCACAGCCCTACAGGAATGCTGCAGTGTGAAGTACTAGTTAAACGGTTGCACCCGGTGCAGTGTGATGAAACCGAGCAAGTAGGAGGAGTGGTCGTCATGCCCGCATTTGTTATTCTTAATCAACAACATGCAGGCACTACAGGAAAGCCTGTTTTACCTCCAGTCAGTCGCATGTCAGTGGTCTGAAATTCAACTCAAATGAGATGCGATGTCATATATTTACCACCGCAAGGAAGTTATAACCTCACTATTACCTCTGTGTAGACAGCTTGTCTACGAACTCAACAGAAAGAGATTTAGGTCTTATCTTGGCCAGCGCCCTCGATACAAGTTGTAACTATAAAGAAGTCACTGTCTAGGCCTCCATCACACCCCACCGCACCCGAAAGCATTTGGAGAAGCTCATCTTGAACTCTTCATCATCGCCTACAATATCTGTATCCGGCCGTGTCACAAAATATTCAATATAGATACTACCTCCTTTATAACCGGAATGCATACATGCTGGAAAATGTACAGAGATGAGCTACGAAGTGGGTCTCTGGATTCAGCTTAAGGTAGTACGAAGACCAGATACGTTCCCTCGGTCCATTATCGCTAAGCAAGAGGGGACATAATGACCGTCCAATGCAGCCCAACCATCCAATGCTATACTGACTCAGAACACACGCAGTCTACAATTTAACAATCCTTGAAGGATTGATTACCAAAGATCCAACACTAGAATCTTGTCAAATTTCTTTTACTGAGGGAGGGGGGATGGGCCAATCTGGAACTGATTTGACTTCAGCCATCCACCTGTCGGAATAGCTCCTCAATTAGCACATCTAATATCTATTACTGTTGCATATAACACTACCGTCAGTTCACCCAATCCATCTATCAGACATTTTATGCGCATTAATATCCTTGTTTCTAACCTTTCCTCCCCTCCACTTTGTTTCTTTTTTCCATTTATTTTTATTACTTTATCGCCTAACCAATTGTCTAGGGCATGAAGGCTGATGCTGCATATACTCATCTACTTTCAAGCGATATCAGCCAGAAAACCAACTGCCGCAACCAGAGGGTATTGTACAGTCGAGTGGCTAAGAGTTCCACACTAGATACTATCGAAAAACCTGAACCTTATCCCAAAGTCAAGACGGGAGCACAAATAATTCGACTGGTTCAAACTAGTTCGTCAACAAAATATCAGAATATTAGAATCTCGCCAAACCTTAAAAAAATATCCGTCATGCAAAGCAAACCAGCAAAAATGGACTAATGGCTAGAACGAGGGATCGTACGCCTTCTCAAAGCTAAAACAAAATCCTGGCATAAATGGAGAATCACACGAGAGGCCGCCGGCCACGATTCTTACGTATGTCTACGGAATTAGGACGACGTGTGTGTCAGACACGATAATTAAAAGCTTCGATCCCAGCTTGCCAAAAAGTTTCAAGAGAAATCAAAACAGCTGTACAGGTCTGTGGCCAGGAGGTCGCCTACCAACCCTGACCTCTAAACTACCACAGGCCCTTAGAGGAAGCCCCTCACCAACGCTGAGGCAGCCAAGGTTCTCTACTCACACTTCGGCAGACAACTAAACTATCCTTCAGCAGTGATCCCCAACCCGGTGATCACGTCTCCGGCAACAGGGATTGGGCATATCAATATTAAATCCGGGTTAGTCTTAAGAAAACTCATGAAGTTAAAGCCCAACAAATCGCCAGACTGCAACAATATGGGGCCAGTGGCACTAAAACGGTGGCCGAAGTAACGGGCCACATAATCAGTAATGTCTCTCAACATTCGTTGAAGTCCAAAACGCTGCCACAAGAGTTAAAACGTGAACACGTATCTCCAATCTATGAGGGAGGGGAGAAAAGGGACCCCACCTGGTACAGACCGGTGGCGATACTTCCAATACTACCGAAGGAATTATTGTCGATGCTCAAGTGCAGGACTTTATTAACAATCGCAACCTGTCTCACATAAGCAGCTACCGAGTCGCCGACTGGAGAGGAAGTTCCGTACTAAAGTAGATAGGGTGTACTTAAGCTGGAGTCCGGTCACATTTGGAGTATCACAGGGCTATTATTGTTTGGGCCATTCTTGTTCCTAACTTTCAGTAATGACCTTCATTTAAACAACCGCTCGTCCGTTCTTATATATGTGGATGGCATAAAACTCTGGAGTGCTGTGAGAGACTACAAGGACGCGAAACTCCTACTACAGAATAGAGAAGTGGACAGATAAGAGCGGCCTGACTTTTAAAATATAAAAATAACGTGTAATGTACTACCACACTTTAGACGGTACTCAACCAGGTAAAAGCTCGGCGAACAACGGATAACTAGTACTTCCAAGGAATGAGAGCTAGGTTTAACTTTCACCGACAGGTTGGGGACTAGGGTAATTCATCATATAGTTATCACGACAGTATGACCCACTTTGCACCAAATACGTAGGCGGCTGAGCATGCGTACACTGGACCTGTTCCCGATAATATTTAAGATATACATGAAACAGCATTTAGAAATTTATGGTATTGACTCATCTCAAACACTCATAATGAATGAATGCCTTCTGAAAAGAGTCTAGAGGGGAGCAACAGAATGCGTAACCGGACTTCTGAACAAACAACACTCTGAACGGCTATGACAAGTAGGGCTATTCACCCTAAGTTGCAGACGGTTGAGGAGAGACCTAATCACCACATTCAACATATTAAACACGATAAGGCATCCAAATAAAAGCACACGTGCCGCCCGCATATGTTCACACATCTGATAGAAACCCATGAATTATTGTTTATCAGGGAGCTGGAACACAAGCGAGGGAAAATTTCTTGTCATTAAGAGTTCGCTTCACCTGGAGCGCGCTGCCTGAGAAAGTAACTGAAGCTTACACCTTAGCTCGGTTCAGAAGAAGCTAGACGACTATGTGTACCACTATGCGATACCTATAGCCTCTTGGAACAATCGCTGAAAGCTTGATATTAGTTCCAAACCTTGAAACTTATCACTTTTAACCTTTATACATTCTACGGTACTATTTTAAGCTTTACGAACAATACTACCCAGGACGAGACTGAGACTAACCCATTACGAAGGTTTCCAAAAATGTGTAAAGGAAAAAATGAAGGAGAAAAGAAAGAGAAGGTGAAAATTTGAAACAAATAATAATAAATAAAATTAAACTAGCAGAAACTACCAAGATAAGTACGGCCGTGTAGCTAGCTAACTACCAGAAAAAGCCAAAGGCCAAGAACCAGAATTGCGACACTCAAGATGTGAGCACACAGAGATAAATGAGCTCATCACGTAGATATTGGATATTGAGACGGATATTGGACATTCGACGCTCGGCTCTTTGTTCAAAAGTTGTTGGGACGTCAGTTTTCGCTAGGATATGATGTCATTAGCTGAAAATTCTGCAGCTAGACAGCGCGTTCGCTATTCTAGAGAGGAAATCCTAGCTCGTCGTGTTTACGGAGATTCGACACTGTTGGCCAATGAGTTGTTAGGGTTTAAAACAAAAACTGTAAGTCTAATTCGTAACTTACACGTCAACATTTTGCATATAAATTGTTAGTGCACCTTTAGGTAACCTATGTTTTATAAGCAACTTAATGTAATACTGTTTTTGTGATGCATCAGATTGTTATGATATGCATGGTCTGTTAAATGACATCGTAAATGATATTTTTGTTTACCAACTTATTCAGCTTGGTAATTTGATATAGTCACATTAAGTATTTCCTCTATAGTGTCTCGTTCGCTAATAATGAAATCTGCCTTTAATATATGTGCAGTGTTTTATAAGAACTCTTTCAACTTCTAAATTCTGTAGCTCTTTTTGGGAGTCTTTAATAAAAATTAGGTTAAAAGTTGGGGCATGTGTCACTTTTTACGTTTTCAGATCCTGCCCGAGCGGTGTTGCTACAATTTTCAGAGGTTCCATGGACAATATGTTGTTTTTAAACACTACTGTTATTAGCAATGTCAGGATTCTAAGTTAAGCGTCACCATTTAAAGGAAAACTTAAAATTATCCCCATCTCAATTTGAACCAGAGAACCTGGATTTTTCTGTGGGTCTCATGTTTCAAGTGACGTCAATCTTTCATAAGGATATCATTATAACTCTTACTTATTAATGGTAATCTATTTACTACTGGTCAGTAGGTTGTTTATCTTGTTGATTATTTAGACAATACTTATTCGGAGCTATTTTAGCTTTAATCTCAATAGATTTTGTTGAATATGGTATGTTAATCAGCCAAAATGATTTAGAATAGGGAGTTCGTAGCATATTGATCGACGTCTACGAATTTATGATTTGGCAATATCTCAGTACCAAATATTAATCTATAAACGTCTCACTCATAACGAGTATTTATGTAAATCAGTTGACAGTAGCCTAGTAGGCCAAACCCGTAAGCCAAACCACAACTTGTCTGGACAACTGGGTAGTTTCCCTAGTCTTCAGAAACAGTTCAGCTCAAAGCTAATAACACAATATAGTACTTTTTAAGTAATTTTATTAGCTCATGTATAACTATTGTGAAGAACAAATTAAGCCCGCCTCCTGCTGACTTACAAGATGTAACCTGCATAATCAGTCTATTCTTCTAGGTCTTAATAAAGAAGTATATGTAGCGACACTGGATTTCCTGTTCAACAGTTAAATCACTGCCTTCACACCCTTGATTATAAACGTCGAATTGTGTTTACAACTAACCATTATTAGAGATATGTGTTATCTTTGTATTGTATATTATCTTATTACCTGGGAGAAACCTAGCATAAAGTTTGTACTTGGCATCCAAGAATCGTCCCTTAGAGACTTGTAGGTTTCGGCAGTTTATTACTGTTCGATGTCGGGTAAAAAGTGAATTACTTGGAACGTGATTCATTATCCCAATGTGGATCACTAACTTGCTCTAGCTTAGATCTCTGACTAAGAATTTGGTTATGTAATGACTCTACAAAACCAAAGTATACTGCAGTATGTATGCCAGGGATGCCACCTTGATATGGTAGTGGAGCATGTTTATCATAACGATCCATTTGGAGAGTTCTCTTTTAATCAAGAGTGCGGCTATCACTTTCCGTTTAACAGAGGTTAAACGGTTTTTATTGACGTGCCTGAAAGCAGATTGGGTTAGGGTTGATCTTAATGAGCACAGTGCCCAAGAAACAACTGTTTGAGCTTGTTAGAGTGAGATAGCTATATTTGCTAAGCGAATTCGTGCCCTTAGGTGTCCTGATATGTGAGTCAGTCAATTACAGTGTAGAGCGTGGTACGTGCATATATCATTTTTAAATTACCACGCCCCAATTTCCAATGTGATGAAATTATCAGACCAAATTCCAGAGTAGTGGAAGTCGTATTAGTAGCGGTGGGGAGGATTAAGGATCGAAAATATGATTCTAAAAATATAAATCAGCAAATTGAAAAAACATGATAATGAATTTAGAGACTTAGAATCTGCAGAGGACAAATAATGGATGCAACTGCGCAATTGCGAACGATGTTGAGCCATGTCATTCAGTCTCTAACCATTGGTTACAGACACCAACCAGGTAGTCTACACCTATTTACATGGCACAGCCTAATTGTCACTGACTTCACCGGCTGGTTCAATGTTTTGATTTGGCCGCCCCTAGCTCTTCCCAGCCTACTCCCACACCAGACAGCATTGCTCATCATAGTAGGCGGTGGTCGAGCATACGTAATACGTGTCCCAACTGCCTCAGCCGACGGAGATTCACTACTTCCCCAGTCGATTTACTATCTATACCTAGTACTTTATTCCTAACCCACGTATTTCTTACGCGGTGGTCCCAGCAAACACGAGCAATGCTTCGAATACACCTATGATTAAATACTAAGAATATCCCGTATCCTTAATGACCATTTTTCACACCTATGGAGTAGAGTATATCGGACTGTTACACAGCAACCGCGTCATTTGATCGAAAGACGAATGTCTCGCCTACGCCATGAGTGACGCAAATTGGCAAAGGCCAATCGGGCCTTATGTATACTAGCCAAGATTTCATCAGATACTAGAACACCAGAACTGATGAGACTTTCAAGATAAGTAAAACGGTCAACACATTCAACTTTTTGCTCCCTATCATTAGTTTCAGTGCAAATGTAAGCTAATCCTGAATCAGCATTTTGCATTTGGATGGTTAGAATCACATCCCAAAACATGTTTACATTGGTGCCTGCGGCGGTCAAAAGACGCTGCATTTTGTCAGCATCTTTATCTAATAGAATTATGTCATCTGAATATTCTAAGTCAATATGTCTATCTCCAAGAAGAAGGTCGACCCTTGGGAAGTCAGACGACTAAAACCTTAACTCTAAAGGCACGTCAATGACAGAATTGGTCACAGTGGCGCAGACGTATTCACTTATTGTCCTCCCTTAAAGCCTGAGCTTTAAATTATTCCATAACTTTCTTTCTACGCTCCCTGAACTATATTCTATATATTCACACTTCTTGTTATTATTACTGAAGTAACCTATACTAATGTGGTGTTAATCTTGCGGTGCCATAGAGGTATGGCAACTTGATCCGATGTACACATGTTCCAGGTTCTATGTTGATCATACATACATACATACATACACGCCAATGACAAAGTTGAATTACAATGGGAAAGTGTTCAACAGTGGCAAACACCACTTGAATTAATCAATTCTGATGACAGTTCACCCTAAGCTCTGACTCTACCAGTAATGTTTGAGTTGAGAGCTTGTACAGTGTTAATGTACTTCTTTGGTACACCTTTTAATGACAGACACTACCATATAACCTCACTATCAGTCTAGTCAAATGCAGCCTTAAGGTCAACTATTGTAGAACGTCGCAAGATGTGCCTGTATTCCATAACCTGCCGAAGTCTGAATATTTGATCTATACAACCATATCCAGTTCTGGAATTACCCTAGGTTTCACGAGTTTACTCTTTATGAGCTTTAGTTAGGCATCGAAGTATTATTGATGCTAATATTTGAGACACTATGTTCGTTAAACTGATTCCTCTGTAATTGTCGTATGGGGACTTTGGTCCTTCCTTATAGACTGAGTCGATTAATGATCGAGACCAATCTGATGGGACTACGTCCAGTTCCAAAATTTTAATTAAGATCTCAGATAATCTCAGCTAAAATTGGACCATCATCCTTAAATATCTCAAAGGTTAATCCACCAGGTTCTGCTACTGTTCCTTCCTCCCTCTCTTTAGATTACATGTAGCCTTTTCAACCTCATTAAGATTGGCGGGGAGGGGCACTGATATCCATTTGCCATTCAGATTCCTTGGGGATAGTGGGTAACTAAGGTGAAGCTGAAAGCCTGAAGTGTTCTGCCTATCAGTCCAATCTCCTGGATTGAGAGTAAGTAATAGTAACGTCTTTTCTCAGGATAGTTTTACCAACAGTCGGCTTTCTGATACCCGACTCCTTGATAAGTCTGAGCAGCTACCTACTGTTACCTATTGCCACTACCTTTTCTACCTCTTTAGCTTTCTCTACCCACCACTGCTAATGGTAATTTTCTATCAACTTATGTTTAAGTTGCCCCTGCTCCTCATCGCGTCCACGGCCAGACAGGATGAGTTTCTGAGCATCTATCCATTCAATAGATGCAACTGAAATACACTGATGTTTCTCGACTTTTTGGTTTAGTTTACTAGCAGATGTCACTGCTGTTTCCATAGCGCTTCGGATATTATTACAAGCTGCCTCGAGATGGATATCTCTTGCGTAGTTAACTAATTAGTTTTCTGGTTGTTACTGAAATGTATTCTTGGCATTTTTCTCATTAAGTTGGACTTTGAAGAGAGATCCTTGCCTTATATCTTTTACGTTCAGTGAGACGCAGACTCATACGCTTTCAGACTAGAGCATGATCTGAGTCTTAACGTATGCTGCAGAATGAGCAGCAGTCTCCTATCGAGCCTCCGATGACGGCTGATGGCAAGGTGGTCTATTTGAGTCCAGCATTGAGTTGATTGTGGAGGTCGCCATGTTAACTGATGTCTTTCCTTATGTTTAAATTTACTGTTTGCATGAAACAGACAGTTATCTGAACATAGTTGTAATAAACGGTCGCCATTGTCTGTTCTTTGGGCTGTGACACCGTAGGATCCACCAAAGCGCCTTTCAGTTTCGTTTAGTGTACCTGTTTGGGCATTAAAACCACCAACCACTATTACTGCATCAGAAAGCTTCGCTTTTTGAAGAGGGTTGGAAAGCTTTTTGTAAAATTCATTTCTTACTTTATCTAAGCCGTAATCAGTGGGAGTGTAGGCAGAGATAACGAATTGACAAAGGCGTGTTTCTGTATCTCCCAGGGTTCTTACTGTCCATTTAATCGGACAGCACACCAGCGACTGTCTATTAGAATCCAGTTTGTCGTTATTCTCTTCATGACTTCATGAAATAAAAGTCATCTTTCTAGGTATATCATTTGTCGGTTAATCACAACTCTCTGTATAGGGGTCTTATAAACAGTCCAACTCACTAGCTTAAGACGCTATTAATCATAGCTCAAAATAGAAACCATCTCTTATCCTATTGTTTTTCTAGCATATTGTTCATGCAAGATTGCACCAACGTTTATCTTTATTGTTTTCTTAATTAAGCTGAATATTTTGATATGTACTATTCTTGTTGATTAATCAACTGATTACACGATCATTCACTGTACTATTTCTACTTTTACCACCTTAGTATTCTTCCTGCCGTACTAGTGGCTGGGTGGTATTGAAACACGAGCCGATGGACATGTTCCAGTTTCTATATTGTACATGATTAACTGATGTCTTCACAATGTCATCATTCCACTTGGTATAACTCAATGTTTGTGCCCTATTAAGCCAACATTAGGTTATAAATAGGAAATTAAATCTCCTTACATTCCCGCTATTAACGTATTCTCCATGTTATTTTATAAATACCAGTAACTGTTAAAGGACAAAAATTCAATGTTTTAAATTTTTCTTTGTTTTGTAGACTGAAAATCGTGGTAAGTCAACCTCACAAGCAATTATTCAATTTTTAATCTAGCATCTCGATCGAAACCTCAAAGAAAAAAGACTAGTCATTCTCAATCAAGTGACGGAGATGCTCAGAAGTATGTTTTTTGCTTATATGGTTTTACCACATTATCATGCTGGTGCTGGGGAGTTTTGCTTGATTTACTTTAATTAAAATCCATCTTTTTATGTTTACTCATTTTAACGATTAGCTTGGTCCGCTCATTACAAATGTATTACTCTGTACCAATTGACTTGAAGCAGCAGTTACAACGTAGAACTTGGTACATGCGTACGTCAGTTCAAGTTGCCATGCCTCAATTAGCAGATAGAGATTAAATTGTCGGATCAAATCCCAGAGTGGGGAAGGTAGTAGCAGAGTTAGTATTCATGGAAGGGAATAGAGACCGAGAACATTTAAGAAAATGTGATTCAGTAAAGAGAAAATTATGATAAGTTCAGAAGCTTAGGATTTGGAGGAAGACAAGGAATGGATGCACCTGCGCCATTGCCAACGATTTTAAGCCATATCACCCAAAGTCTCTAACCATTTATTACGAGCGTCACGTGAACCCCAACCAGGTAGTCTGCACCTATTAACATGGCTCAGCCTAACTGTCAATGACTTCATGGACTGGTGCCATGTTTTGGTTTGTCCGCCCCTAGCTTTCTTCCACCCTGTTCCTACACCAGACAGCATTGCTCGTCGAGGTAGACGGTGGTCAGGCATACGTAACACATGTCCTAACCACCTTGGCTGATGAAGATTTACTACTTCATCAATAGACTTAGCGTATCTACCTAGTACTCTATTCCTAACCCACAGATTGCTTACTCGGTGGTCCCAGAAAACATGAGCAATGCTTCGAAGACATCTATGATCGAATACCAGGAGCCTACGAGTATCCTCTATCCTTAATGGCCATGTTTCGCATCCATAAAGTAAGACGGACCGAACTACTGCGCAGTAAACGCGTCCTTTGGTCAGTAGTCGGATGTCTCTCCTACGCCACAGATGACGCAAATTCCCAAACGCTGATCGGGCCTTATGTATACGCGCAGAGACTTCAGCAGACACCAGACCGTCAGGGCTGATGAGGCTGCAGAGATAAGTGAAGCGGTCAACACATTCAACTGCCTCACTCCCTATCACTAACTCCGGTGTCGAATCAAGCCAATCCTGAAGTAACATTTTGCATTTGGGTGGAGAGAATCGCATCCCAAACATCCTTACATTCATGTTTAAGGTAGTCAAAAGATTCTGCATTTTATCAGCATCTTAGCCTAAGAGAACTATATCATCTGCATATTCTAAGTCAGCTAGTTTATCACCTGGAAGGAGGTCAACCCCGCCGAAGTCAGACGATGAAAATGTCAACTCTAAAAGTGTGTCAATGATAAAATTAAATAAAAATGGGGAAAGCGGACAACCTTGACGAACACCACTTGAGGTAATCAGTTCTGATGACAATCTGCCGTAAGCTTTCACTCGACATGTGGTGTTCAAGTAGAGAGCTTGTATAAGGTTAATGTACTTCTGTGGTACGCCTTTCATTGACAGACATTGCCACATAACCTTACGATCGATAGAGTCAAATGCTACATTAAGGTCAAGGAATACAACTATTGTTGGGCGTCTAAAAGTGTGTCTATGTTCCAGAACCTGCCGAAGTGTGAATAAGTGGTCTATACAGCCACGTCCAGGTCTGAAACCACATTGGTTCTCTCTAGTCTGCTCTTCACGAGCTTTAGTTAGGCGTCGAAGTATGATTGAACCTAATATTTTGGACACTATATTAGTTAAGCTAATTCCTCTGTAATTGTCACAGGAGGACTTCTGTCCTTTCTTATAGATTGAAACAATTAGTGTTTGAGACCAGTCGGGTGGGATTACGCCCAATTCCCAGATTCTAGACAGGATCCCGGTTAATCTCGCTGCTAAAACCGGACCACCATCCCTAAATATCTCAGGGGTTAACCCATCGGGTCCTACTGCTCTCCCTCGCTTTAGGTTCCCTATAGCCTCCAACCTCACTAAGACTTGGGGGACCAGTATTAACTTGCCATTCAGATTGCTTGGGAATGGTGAAAGCCGAGTTCCTTCGGAAGCCATGAGGCCGATGCCCCCCCTTCTGACAACCGGAGCAACAATTAATGTACTCGACCGACCTCAAACAGCTGTCCCCTGGACACTGCGGTTACACTCTCAGGTCATCACGACCTCTTCTAATCCTCTTTCTCTTTCAGGTTCCTCAAGAATGAGCCTCCCACGGTGTGGGCAACCGGGAAGTGATAACCGCCCTCATACCTCTAACAGCACAAGAGATCATTTTGCTCGAGGTCAAATCCCACCCTCAACTCTCAATAACTCCCTTATTCCCACGAATAACCCGACGAGCCTAACCTTATCACCTCACGCCTCTAATTCACCAATTGACTTAGAATAATGTGAATTCATTTTCGTTTCGTTGGTTTTCATCATCTGCATTACATCATCACAATAGGTAATCAAAAGCATTGGCAATGAAAAACAAAAAAATTCAATGACATGGGATATCTGTTCACTAGATGTAAATAAATGTAAATGTTTGTATATGGTCATTTAGAAGATGGAAATTAAAAAACCTAAAATGTAATGACTTGATTATTTTACAGTTGGTAAACCTATATGATTACGTGTATGATAGTCATAAAACACCTAAAAAGTTCACATAAATTTCAAAGAATTAAATGAGTGAATAACAATTATCTAGGTGTAGATTATTGCATAGCATAATGCTAAGGTGAGTAATAAGGAAAGAATGGTAGTCGATCACTGTCTCCTGTTGAACACAAATTTGGTTCATGGTTGGAGTACAGTAAAGGAACGAGCAAAAACGATGCTTGAAATCTCCGCACTCAGTTTTCGAATGGACCTATCATAATTCCGAATCACTAACCAGTGAAATATCAGTGACAGTATATATGACTGAATAATTTATTATAATGTAGGGGTACTTAAATATTGTACATGATAAATAAATGACTAATAGTTTTGGAGATACGAGAATGCTGATAAATAAATCCATTTATGTGACTGAAAAGCTGTCGGGTTATTTTCCAAAGAATTTGAAGTGAAGAAAACATGTCTCTTTCACGAAAATCTTTACTCAGATATATCCACAAATGTATGCATATCACAATGATTCCAGCCGTAAACTATATAGAGGTGTGGTTCTTATTATTGATCTCGTTGGACTCATGGTTTTTATGGTAAAGGCATTTTATGAGTTATATTTCATTTAACTTATTCCCACATAACAATATAACTATTCGTAAACACTAGTTTCTATGTCCATCAAGTTATAACCCTAATTGTGGCTACAAATATTTTGAGACATCGAGGGTCGGACACAGAAGGATGCCAAATACCCTCAGATCAGAGAGGCCAGGTTTTACAAACGTGGAGCTCGACTACTTTCACAGAAGCGTTGTAGATCCGATAATTTACAGTCAAAATCATATCACTACAACTCTGAAAATGACACAGATTGTCATAATCCACCTTCCTAGCCTTCATTATGTTTAGATTTACGTCATCTACCACACCTCCACTAGCACTCACACAACTACCTAGGTACACGAACTTTTCGTTTACATCCAATTGTTCACCACTAGGGGTGAGAACACGTTCACCCTCTTGTCAGTGTTACAGAAGTACTTTGCATTTGGAAGGTCAGAAGTACGTTTCATACTTACATATGCTAATTGTCACTTTCTTCGACTTACTTCTTAGCAATTGATCTCCTTCCAGGAAACCCACTTACCGGCTTAATATACGCAGATAATGTAGTCCTATTCAGTGAGGACGTTGACATCTTGAGTAATATCGCATGCATGTTCGGAATGCGTTTATCTCTCTCTAAATACAAAATTTTACTTCAGTTCTAGTCTGCATCATTACCCAGATTAGTCATTCGGAGTGAAGTAGTTGAGTACAGTGACTACTCTACTTACCTGGGAAATTTCATCACCCCTTATGGGTCTGTGTCTGTCAAAATCTCAGCCCGAACTCAGAATACTCGTTTGATTTTTACTAAGACGCGTCACTTGTGGTGTAGGCAAGATATCCATCTTTCAACATAAGGCCGAGCGTACTGTGCAACTGTCTGCTGTGTTTTCACATATGGGTGCGAAACATAGGCCATGAAAATAAAAGATATAAGTAAGCTCCAGATCTTTGATCATAGAAATTTTCGTAGTATCACCCGTGTATCATTTAATGACAGAATAAATAATATTGATGTTAAACATTAAGCACTAGAAAAACGTGGCAAATCAGTCGATGAAGCCGTAGACCTTCATCGACTGTGATGGTTGGAACACGTTGCATATTCTTGACCGTCGCCTACCTCCCTGAGCGACGTTGGCTGGGATGTAGTAGGATGGAAGAGAGGTAGGGGCCGTTAGACCGAAACATGACATCTGTTTATAAAGTCTCTGACTATTGATCTAAGTCTTGTTGGTAGATGCAGATCACCTGGCTTGGGACCGCGTGATAATCACAATGAATGGCTGGAGAGATTGGATGACATGACGCACTATCGGCCACAATTGTGTGTGTTCAGTTACTAGACCTGTTATTCTTTTACATGCACCTTTACTTTGACCTTCCATTTTGTGTACTGTTATCGTGTTATTCTTGTAAATGTGATCTCGTCGTGCTAATGTGATATGACAACTTCAACCTATGGGTATATATACCAGGTTCTACGTTGCGAATGTCTGGTTGATCGACTATCGAATTCGTTTTCCTGAGAAGATCGCTTATTTGATGGTAGAACTCATCTTTGATTGCATTTGGACCGCAATTTGTTGGTGCGTCGGAGGAGATTACGAAGAGACATCGTTTCCCAAGCCAGTTCCTCACATTGCTGGAACCTTCTAATGTAGCAGCACATAAGCTACTGTTAATAGGGATTCCATCGATTAGTGCCGTCTCTCTTTGGCGCTTAGTGCGACACTGACGTAGTCGGAACCTGAAGCCGATGTTACTGAGTCCCTCCAGATAAACTCACGTTGAACACACTCTTCGAATCGACAAATGGGGGCCGAATTTGTAGTAAATCACCAAAGTCCTGAATACGTGTCTTAGATAAACAGCAACCATCAACTTTAAGATTTTCTAAAGACATAACCAAGCCTATTTGTTGTCCGATCTACATCAGTTTACGACTGTTGAAGGAGGTCAGTTTAAATTGCACACGTGGTTTCAGATAGGCTCTACCAGATTTTAGATTTCGATATCGATGGTAACAAACGAAACGTCTACCGTTCAGGAATGTCAGACCACCGTACACGAGCTACTGAGTGAATAAAATAAGTATTAAAGACAAACGAAAGGAAAAAAGACGGAAGGGAGGAAAACGAAAAATGACAGTAAATATCACATGAATATAAAATCCTTCAAGTGAGAAGCAGTATGATAAGCTATCCATTATTTCGTAATTTATAGTTGTAATTGTTTGTTGGCTGAGATAATGACCGGCCACCCAAATCGAAGTAGTTGGTTTTCTTAGAAGGCTAATTTCGAATCTTTGACCTTTAGTTTAATCTGCAAGGCAGTGGAACATTGTCAGGAGATGTTGTCCCGTTGTAGCCGGCGACCAGAGTTCGTTCATACGCCTTTCGTTCTTATAGGAGCATGGAGGTTGCGTGAACCATTGGTTTGGAATCAGGGTTTTTCAACTCTCCTGGGTGGATCCTCGTCCACTAACCCGGTTTGGCTGTCAGACGTTCATTTTCGTCTTTCCACTCTGGCCAACAGCACCTCTTTTAGGAGGCAGTGGTTAAGACTTTATTAATCGACGCTAGATGCGTGGCCATATAAGAGCATTTTGGGAAGCAGTGCAATGCAACTTATTTCTATATTCTTACTGGTTGATATTATTTTTTCTTCTAACAGTTGTTTTTGTTTCATTTAGCTGTGTCGTTAGGAATGATCTCAAAATGTTTGTTTCAACTCACACCATCTATGTTATCATTCAATGTTTTTTTTCCAAAATTTTACATATATCTTTTACTAAATGTGTCCAGTTATTGATGTAGCGATGATTTTCTAACAAGTTAGTAGTTAAATGAATCAGATTTTCTTATAAATTATATCTTTTTTGTGTTATAGAACTCATGTAAGTAGTGGTGAGGATCTAGCTACTCAGGAAGGTGATCTTAACTCCCATGGTTGGCACCGTACGAACCGCTACGCCTGGCATACACAATCTAGTTACTCTTCACACCATCCTCACCAGCGATATCCAAGTGGATCGACCGGAAATGTAGATCCACCAACTCCCACTCCCCAGGTAAACGGCCGCTTGCGTCCTACTAATGAAACAAAAAGAGGAGGGCATGGAGATTGGTCAAGAGGATGTGCTGGTTGGCGTCAACGTTCTTACAGCGGTAGCGAGCAGTCTGATGTTTTCTATGTAAGTTCAACTTATTGTAATATCAGACATTCTCGTCATTTTTCTTTTAAAATTGGTCAGCTAGTTAAACTGACACGTAACATGGTTCTTCCAGGATTTATCTACGTTTTGAAGTTATTATTAGTTCATGAAGCCGCGTGGTTTATATTCTTGAGTGATCGAACTTTGAATATTAAAACTACATTACAGTGATGGAAGTTCCGACAGCTTGTTTTTCTGCACGCTAAATGTAAAAGACCACTTCATGATATAGGAAAAGTCTAATAAATTATTAGTTATCTTTTTTTCTGAAGTTTGTAAGATGATAGAGAATACTGGTTGTAGACGATAGCTCAGTGAATTAAGATTGACACAGGTTAACCGACTTTCTGTATTCAAAATCGTTGATTATTCAGTAACTCCCTTTGATATCTATTTTTATCTTAATTATTTTCATTGCTTTCATAAAGTCTGTTCACACAAATGGATATTGTGACCTGTTGTTTTATCAATGTAAACAACTTAATGTCTATAATAGTGTACTAAATGTTAGCTATGTCTGTAGTTACACAAGTGACTAATCGTAATATATTTTCAAACGCCCATAATTGACTCAGTTCGACTTTGACGCGACATGTGTTTATTTATGATACGTCTATCATTTGATTACTGATAAATACCACATAAAACTCCAACACTCGAACACTTCGTACCCTCAAAGTTGCGAACCAGAAGATAGGATAGAGCAGGAAGTTATGGTTACTCAGCAAGTGTCAAATAGGTACATTAAATTCGAGGATTTATAGTTTTTCTGTGAAGCTAAAGATATCATTACAGTCCATTTAGTACGCAAGCAGGGGGGGGGGCTTCAGCTATTATTCAATCAAAATGCTCTACGTCAAGATTCTATACATTCAATCGAAAGATGGTTGGGTAGGATTTCTTCGGCTCTTTCATAGTTTCTGAAGGCCTTGTCGAGGTTTGCGAGATATCTCAGCAATTTAACTACTAATAGGTGTGAATTTCATAATTTTTACGTAGGTGCTATTGTTTCTCATTATTCATTTAATTGTTGCATCTCCCGTTACTGTTAAAAATAAGTGAACTATTAAAAACTAAATCGTACTTGATTTTGAGTTTTAATTCACAGATTGTGGCTCAACTTAACTTCAAATGTATGGGGAAGGCAAATCCTAAAACACTAAATTTCAGTAAATTTTGTACATCTTTCTTTACGTAGACACTTATATTACAGGGTCGGACAACTATATCACTTATCTACTACTTCACACTAATCTCACTTCGTTCTTTCTTATTCATTATCCGCCGTATTTATTTAGCATAATCCTTCCAATTATCGAGGTCGTGGTAATGGTCATGTACCCAGTGACGTTGACGGAAATACAGGGCGTGGACGTGGTCGAGGGCGTGGTTCAGGTCGCCAGAGCTTAACTCATCGAGAATCTATTTGTAGTCAACCACTCAATTCAAACAGTAATAATACGCATCGAATTGCTAGTTGCTTAGTTGATACTGCTAGTGGACAATCAGTCGTAAGTTATTGCCGTGTATATTATTGGTTTATTATGATTTGTGTGATGGTGTATAATATCCGATCACTTTTATTAATCACAATATCAATATAACTTTCCATTCAGCTTAACCAAACTACCTTAATAACTGATTTATAATTTTATCGTTGACGTTATTATTATTTGTTTAGACATAAAATTTAGTACAAAGGAGTACACATTTAGAAATTTAATGTTGTAAAGAAGTAAATAATATAAAAGCATTCATAATCAAAAAGGTGAAGCTTAATCAGAGAACTAGAAACTTACGATGTAGAAGATACCGTCCAGATAGAAACAAGGACAAGAAAAACTTCGTTTTATTAAGAGAAATCACTTTTATAAAAATGTTTGTTATAATGTGAACTGCATCCTATCATGATATACTGGGACGGTAACCTTTGTCAGAACCAGTATCGGAAAACCCAGACACTAAGCTGTTGTTTTATAACCACATATCTATCCCGTGAGTCCTATTTTTTTAGCCGGATAGAAGAACACAAGATAGGTGATCCAAAAACCAACCAGTCAAATTATATCTCACCCATTTGTTTATATACACACAAAGCCTGACCACACAGCGGATCAATAAGAAGAATAACTTATGTACAATAGAAGGGCAAGAATGACTAATGAAACTAGTGGAACAGATACATATTTAACTACTTATTATTGTTGGCTGGAAAATAAATCGATAACAGTTCATGGATCTAGTGGGATGTTAGGGTGAGGAAATAGAAATTAAATAATCGACTTACATGTACTCAAAATAAATGAAATAGTCTTCTAAGAGACAGTTCCGGAAGTTAGTTATTCTTCTTGAATCGCCCAACAGGATTCCAACGGGTTTCTATTCCGCGCTATATTTGGTAAAGTTACAAGCCACTTATTTGTACTATTTCTAGAGTCCTAACCAGGACGTCGAGATGAACGAACTTTTCGACTACATCTAATTGTTCACTACCAAGGATGAGAACACATTCACCCTCTTGTCAGTGTTACAGAAGTACTTTGCATTTGGAAGGTGAGAAGTACGTGCCATACTTACATATACTAATTGGCAACTGATTACGTACGATTTAGGTAGCTTGTGTTATCTCACAGTAAGACAAGATCTTCCACACACCGAAGATGGAAAAGTTTATCTCCAAGTAGCAACTCTACACCTCCTTTAGTGCCATTCCTAGAATGTCGTCGATGGCAAAGTTGAAGAGGAATGGTGAGATTGAGCAACTTTGCTTAACCCCGCTACTAGATTAAAACGACTGAGAAAGGTTACTGTATACTCTCACTCAACCTGAGGTGTTTGTGTATAAGGCCGTGCATATGATGTTATTACGTTTCTCAGGCATACTATTCTCCAGCAGATAATCGCAGAGCATAGTTCTCTCCAACGAAGCGAAGGCTGTCCTGATGTCAATGAACACCACGATTTTTGGTCAGGAATACATTTAACACTGATACAACACTTAGTGGTGGTGGGGAATTAAAAACATGATCACTGCATCCACTACCTGATCAAAAACCAGCCTGTTCCTCAGGAGTCAGTTTTTAATGCATTTTACTTTATCTTTGACGTTTATCAGGAACAAATAGTTAGGAAGCAATCGAGAGTAGACGTGTCTCCGTTAGTTGTTACACTGGTTACGTAAGCCGTTTTCAAAAGTGGGGGCGACGATCTCTTCATTCCAAGATGATGGAATGCTGTCAGTTCTGTAACCAAAAGTTCGCCATCATATTTAAATAGAGCTAGCGATAAGTCATCTGGGCATGGAGACTTGTTACGATTCAGAGGCTGGTATTTCTTGCGGAATTTCTCTTTGTTGAGTGAAACAATCGTCACCAGTCACGAAGGTCAGAACAATCAAGTCGAAGTTGTTGAGGCAACAGACCAGCTGAACTGACCCTCGAAGATCTCACCCCGTCGTCTAAGACGGTTCTGGTTATTATGGTTAAGATCGATGATTAGGTTTCCGATGTGTTTATCATTGCTGTTTCAGTGCTGCGTGCTTTATTAGTAGTTCCTCAACTGCTGCTAAAATCTACTTGTATTCAGACAACTAATTTAGTTTACTATCTCAAATGATCTTTTCTGAGCTAAGTGAACTGTTAGTTTCAATTAAAATTGTTATTTCAGTTTAACAATGTTTTCATCGTAGAAGATTATCAGCCAAATAACTGTACGATGGCAGGCTCGTTATTACTAAGTATTCTGTTAGCAACTTAGGGAATCGATCTTGAGACCATTGAAGAACTATGTGCAAAATTGTAAATAGACCTAAACATCCATGAGCGAAAATTGAATGTGATCACCTAAAATTGCTCACGCACAATACTTAAATTAGCTCTAAGTTGCGCCGAACAAATCTTGCACTATATCCTCTACAGAAGGATCACTGTCCTCAGTATAACCAAATATAATAATAGTTGTCGTGTGTGTTAGAATAGAAGAAATTGCAGAATATTGGCCACTGACATCTCAGAGCATTGCTATATGTGCGTTTACGCAATACACTAGTTGCGTGAGATGTGGCTGTGGGTGACAACAAGTCCACATCAGAGGCGATTGCACTCAATGTGGTAATTCTGACAGCCTAGTCCATTTGATTAGGTGATATATTCAATGGTAGGTATTCAGTCAACAACCTAAGGAATCGATCTTGAGGCCAGAAGTGAGCAGTTTATAAAACAGAAAATAGATCGAAACCGCCGCAGATAGAAGTCACGTTAGATTGTCCAGAATCACGCAAGTGAAAATCTTGAATTGGCGCTTAAGT